>APFE030496712.1:0-24524 GCA_000404065.3 Pinus taeda
ATATCTATATTATTAATCAAAAGAAATTACTAATATTTTAAACTCAAGATATTATAAACTCCAAAAAATAGTATTATAAACCTAAGAGATTAATATTATAAACATAAGCAATTACACATTATTAATAAAGTCAAAGAATTTATATTATAAACATAAGGGATTTATATTGAACCCTAGGATTAATATTATAAATCCTATCAATAATATTATACCCTAGGAATATGAACCCTTAGATTAATAAACCCAAGCTATTGATATTATAAACCCAAGGGATTAGATTAATAAACCCAAGCTATTGATATTATAAACCCAAGGGATTGATACTAAAAACCCAAGGAAATAATATTAAACCAAGAGGATTAATATTGTAAATCCAAGGTATTTAAACCCTAAGATAAATATTATAAACCGTGGAACAAACATGGTTGACCACTATTGATTTTCATATTGAGAGAATCTTTGTCACAATGCAATGTTGGATGATGATTGACCATGTTGACTATGATTGACGATGATTGACCATGGTGGATTTTCATATTAAGACAATCCATTATGACGTGTGTTTGTTTAATAATATAATTTATTAACCTATAATAAAGTCTACATCTCTAGATTTAAGATTACTTTACGGACATTATATATGCCACCCTCCACCATGTTTCTTATAATTTGTCAATGACAGATATTTATTTCCATTATTACCACACTTAAAACAAAACATATCTCAACATTATCTAGATAGTTTCTTTTCTAGTGCATATTTTTCATTCATTAATTAATTTTTACATTTTGAAGATAGTAAATTGTTATATTTATATGAGATGGTGTATGGGTTTGGAGTATGTAATAGAATATGTAACTATTGCTTGTCTATATGTATGTGTATTCATTATTGTTGAGTATATGTGAAATCATTGAAACTCAATTGGTAATTCGAGATTTGTGAAATCATTGAAACTTGAGAGATTATGGTTCAAAGCCTCCTATTGCAGCCTAGGATACAGGGAGGACATATCGTAGCCTGTAACACCCCCCTTTACCCAAAATACTCTAAAGAATGAAAATAATTACTTTTATTTATGTATACGACATAAATCTAGTCATAATTTCTCAGCTTATTTCCTTTAAAAACTCACAAAAGGGAACCCATACTAATATAGTTCATCATGCTATTGTTTATACACGACTTGAGCATAAATGGAAATTGTAACTAGTCACTTTTTTTCGTAACTGTAAGAATGTAACCAGATAAGTTTATAATCCTTGAATGAGTCACTTTACCTATGATGACCAATGATATATTTTAAAGGTTGGTCATTGATTATTATGCAACAAGGTATTTTAACTCGCGTTCAATTATCCCCCTAGATACTTGGTGCATTAATTATTTTCAACATAAGTTAGCCTACATAGGAACCCGTCGGGAACTTTTTAGACTTCCACCTGAAACTTTTTGAGCTTTGATGTTACTTCACCCTTGGGCTTAGCCATGGTCTTGATCCAACCTCGGAGAATCTATGGTTTTACTTCAACTATGGATATGGGGGCAGGGATTTATGAAGGTAACTACCCTCTCATCTCTCTCGAGCCTCATGCCCCATTAAGATGCCTTCGCGCCAGAGGATTGCTTTGCAATAAAATCTCATTTCTACAAGGGCCAAGGCATTGTCAGGTAATTTTTTTCGTAATTCATCTTGCCTTTACTGCATTGCTCTGGCACTTGCAGGTTACCTCTTTGAAGGTTGCGCTTAGTGTGGGCTTTGTTTTCTCAAGATGCTCTCCCTGGTGAGCTATGAAATGGGAGGATAGGAAAACCTAGTGAGATATGAAATGGGAAGATAGGAAGATTTATGTACCCAATCAGATGGCAATTAAACAATTAATTTTGGATGAGTTCCACCGAAGCCCTTATACAGCTCATCCCGGTTATCAAAACTTGTTTTCGGCATTAACGAAAGAATATTTTTGGTTGGGTATGAGAAAGGATATGTAATATCCCTCCCCTTAATAATAAATAATAAATAATAAAAATAATAATAATAATAATAAAATAATATAAAATAATAATCATAAATGTTAAATAATAAATATATAAAAATATATACAAGAAATAAAATAAAAATAATAAAAAATATAAATAGTAATAATCATACTAAAGCTCTAAATAAGAATAAATTGAAATAAAACAAGAAAACTATCAAAAAGAATAAAATAAAACAAGAAAGCTAAAAATCAAAAGAAAGTTGCATGTAGACACATGGAGTGTGTACATGTGGTTTCCGATCCAATGTTTGTTCTATTTATTAGATGGTGGAATCATGGAATGATGGAATGCCTCCCATCCTCTTCACCATCTAATAAATAGAACAAACATTGGATGGAAAACTACATGTACACACTCCATGTGTCTACATGCAACTTTCTTTTGATGGAAAAAGGACAGAGTTTCCTTGAGATTTCCCGGGGTATTGGGGACTTTTGATGCCCGCTGGTTACACTAGTTCAGAAAAGGGTGTTGGCAACATGAAGTAAATAAAAGAATAAATAATTCAACTTAACTTCGGGATGAAGTTCCTTAAAGTGGGAGAGTATGTAATATCCCTCGCCTTATAAATAAATATAATATAAAATATAATAATAAAATTATAAATTATAATAAATACTACAAAATAAATAAATAATAAATAATAAATAAATAACGATAAATAAATCACTTAATAATAAATAATAATAAAATAATAAATCATAAATGAAATAATAAATATATTAAAAAAATAATATTAACAAGAGATAAATAAAAATAGTAATAACCATTCTAAAAGCTCTAAATAAGAATAATAGAAATAAAATAGAAAAATTATCAAAAATAAAATAAAACAAGAAGCTAAAAAAAAAAAAAGTAAAGAAATAAAACAAGAAAACTATAAATAAAAAATAAAAAGTTGCATGTAGACACATGGAGTGTGTACATGTGGTGTCCCATCCAATGTTTGTTCTATTTATTAGATGGTGAGGAGGATGGGAGACATTCCATCATTCCATGATTCCACCATCCATTCTCTTGAGAGAATAGTGTTGTGAGACAAAGGATGCCCTGGAAGTAGTATGTTGATTGAGGGCTCGGGGGTGGCCAGTTGTAGCAAATCCTTACACAATTGAGCCTACGGTTGGGTGGAGAGTTGTCCCCAAAACCTTGTTGTCATCTAGCAGACTTCGATCACAAGTAATATAAGTATGTTCTTATTTGTTTGATTATGAGTTTAATTAGGAAATTAACTTTATATTTACTTTGTACTGTTACAGGATATTGTTCAATATTTATCGAATGCCTCGAGTTCCAGCAGGTAAAAATCGAACATCAACATTCGACATGCCTACTACGTCCATTACCCATCCCATAATGGAAATGGGATACTATTACAATGGACTTTATAGTTGGCTTACTTAAGTCTAAGAAACAAAATAACTCCATTATGGTAGTGGTAGATAAGTTGAGTAAGACAACCCATTTTATTCTTTTAAACTCTACCTATCAAATCATTCATATCGCTGACATTTTTATGAGGGAGATATTTTGGTTGCATGACATGCCAAGGGTGATAATATTTGATCGAGATGTAAAGTTACCTCTGCTTTTTAAAGAGCTTTATTCATGGGCCTGGGTACTCAGATCCAATTTAGTATTGAATACCACCCACAAACAGATGTGAAAACAAAGCATGTGAATCAAGTACTGGAGGATATGTTATGAATGTATGTGATGCAACAACCCACCAAGTGGGAAGAATACCTCCACCTAGTTGAGTTTGCTTACAGTAATAGTTATCATGAATCCTTAAAGACGAGTCCCTTCGATGTACTATATGGGCAAAGGTGCAGAACACCTGCTAATTGGAGCAACCCTGAGGATAAATTAGTGATAGGACTGGACATGTTAGTGGAAATGGAGTAGACTGTAAGAAAGGTTCGTCAAAATTTGAAGGCTTCTCAAGATCGACATGAAGCTTATGTTGATAAAAAAGAACTTTAAAAAAGTTTCAAGTTGGGGATCATGTTTACGTACGGATTAAACCAAAGAAAAACACCTTGAGATGTAGAAATTGGGAAAAAATGGCACCCCAGTTTTGTGGACCCTTCTAAATTTTAGAAAGAGTAGGACCAGTTGCATACCAACTGGCACTGCCCAGCCATATGAAAGTCCGCAATGTATTTCATACCTCTTTATTAAAAAAATACATATATGACCCCAGATATATTATTGACTCGAAGGACATAGAGGTAACTCAGAAAATTATTTTCTTTTGTTGAAATGTTGTTAGTTTTATTGTAAGTATAAACTAACAATGAATCATGATATGATCAGGTCGAACCAAATGGAGAAGGTCTGGTAGAACCCCTGCATATTCTCAGGCAGAGAGAAACAAAGATGTCAAAGCAAGTCATTACCCAGGTTAAAGTGCAATGGAAGCACCTTAGCCCAAAGGAGGCCAACTGGGAGGGCACGGATTTCATGCGATAGACATATCTAGTTCTGTTTCAGGGACCAAAATAAACACTGGGACGGTGTTCCGCACTAGGAGGGAAAGATGTAGCACCCTCGGATTTGAAAGTAAATTTTATAATTATTGTTATTTACTTTTAAATTGTTGTTATGAGAAAAAAAAGTTTGTAAAGGAAACAAAGGTTGATAACAAGTATTGTTATTGTTTAATAAAATAAAAAAGAAATATTGTTGAGAAGATGGATACAGATGTAGACTCAGTAACTGATTCAAAACTTCGATACAGTTGGATAGGGTAGTTATCTCTTTTTCTTTTCTTGACCCCAGAGATAAAATATCTCAGGAGGGACAAGAGGAGGTTGGCCACCAGAAGGAGGAACCACATACATAAAGAAGAAGAGACAAAACTTCTAGGAGAGGTTGTCTTGAGTTGGCCTTGAACCAGTCGAAACCCTCCGCTTAGATATATAATCTAATGTTCTAGAATGGACCAAGAAGGTCTTGAGGTCTGAGGACTGAGTTAACCTATGATGGTTGCAAGATACTAATTGTAATAGAAGTGGAAGCTAGGGGGGAACCTGATCATATTTGCTAGTTCCATTGGACGAGAGGAGTAGTCCCATCTTTAATCTGTCTTCTTGACTATTTGTGAAATCCATAAATAAATAACATTTCCTTATTAATAATTTACTTCCTAATATATGTGTTAACTATTGAAGGAATACTGATGATGGACTAATTGTGTGTGATAATATAGTAGACACTTTTCATTTATGAACTCTGAACTTGTTATTGTGCCATAATTTTAAGATTCATAAACCGAGTTGGGTTACTGCAAGGACTTTTAATATTCGTAAATAAGAAATAAGTTCACTGTAAGGTCTAGCTGGTATGAAATTTATACACAGGAATATCGTAACTATTAACCGTTGTCTGAACATACCTGACATACAAGCGAGAAACAACTAAATATAGAAATTAAATAGTAGGGTTCGTTATAAGGCCGAGATCATAGAGTATTGGTTTCCTTGAAACTATTGGTCCTGTTAGAACTATACTTTTTCTTTAACATTGAATTATTTTAAACAAATATTGGACCATCTATAATACTCAAGATTGAGATAGTGCTTATGGTATAAGTTAGTTAAATACCCTAACTAAACCGTAAAGTGGACTCAGATTTTAAACACCTTGGTAAATTTAATTAACAATTGGTTGTTGGTATAAACTTTAGGGAAGCCTCTCGGACCATCTAAGACAGTCAAGGTGCTGCAACAACCCTCAATCCTGGGCTGACTATACCCTTGCATCTGAGATGGAGATGCAGACTGAAAATAAATTAAAAAAAAGTGAAATAACCCTAAAACGGGTTGGTAGTATTGAGAAATACTCATCAGGGCTCAACATCCTAATATAATGTGAGGAAAAGACAGTAAATACAAATAGCATTTCTGCTTGTGAAAGAAAACAACGGAAAGTTTAATCAGTAAATGAATTAACAAGTCGCATAGACCCTGGACGAGGGTATAACCCGTAAACCAAATTAATAGTGAAACAACCCTTAAATCAATTACAAATAATACAAACTCAGATTGTTAATATACAACACAAATGAATTTTCATGCAAAAAATAGAACAACTAAATCAAGATCAAATTTACATTTGATAGCAAACAACTGAAACATGTAAAATTATAGTATTATTAGCAATTCCGCAGGGCTGAGGGCCTTCACAATTTCAAAAGTTAACACTGTCATAACCTTAGCAAGGTGAGGGCCTCAAAATTTCAATAAAATTAATATTGTTAAATTACAAGCTGGGCCAAGGGCCTTGAATGAAAAATAAATAAAATAGTCTCAATTAGAATCGGTCGAGGTCTCTTCACGAACCCATTGGTCTAAGTCAAACATAGGAAGCCAACAATTGCAGAACATTTGATGCAGGAGCATCAAGATCCTCTTCATCTGTAAATATGGAATAAAAGGGGGGTGTGATTATTTTGAATATTTTGTTATTTTTAATAAAATAGGGAGTGTTTTTAGGCATAAAAGCAATAGATGTGGATAAGGAAGGCTTTTCTATTTTAGAACAGGGAAAAAGATGGGAAAAAGCTTCAAGATGCTTTTGCCATATGTATGCATTGCATGTAGACACTTAGAGCTTTTAGTTGGGTGATTCTAGATCATGCTTAGTTTTTATAAATTAGGAATGCTTAAAGACATTGAAGATGAGAGAGAAGGAGTGAGAATGAAGAATGAGAGGCCATGAATTCTCTTGTAAATATTTTATTTCTTAATTAATTATTCTCATATTTTTGTGTGCATATCCATCTGATTGATACACACTTCTCATCACATTGCTTAACTTGAATTCTTATTAGATTGAATTCTGTTTGAAATAAATTATGAGCATTGGCATAAGTACGAATCCCTTTAAATTTGTGAGTTATAAAGTTACACTATATGTTGGGAAAAAAAATTCTGCAGTAAATGGTAGAATATGAATTTGCCAGGAATGTGAAATTATAAGCTTCCGCACATGTGTTGAAAATTGCCGTGTGTTGAAGTGGAATTGGGCAATTATTTGAGGTGCATGCTTTTATATGCATGAGTGAAGAAAGATCCTGGGTAATTGCAGGTCTGCCCTGCATCAAGTGGTATCAGAGCTGGAGCAGCTCTTTTTGAAGGTTCAAGTGTTTTTTTGTTAATTGCATGTGATGATTTTTGGACTGATGAATTTTGATTTACAGGAATAGTGAAGAAATCTCAGCGGGAAAAAGGAGAAGTGAATGTGGCAGAACTGAAAGATTCAACAAAGGTTGAATAAAGTTGCAGATGGGAGAAGCCTACAGGAGCAGTAGAGGATGCTCAAAAGGTTCCAGCAGAGGAACTATGATTACCAAAAGACCAGATCTGGAGGGAAGGATTGGTGAGGTAAGGGGCAACAAGAGAGCTTGATGTGGCAGAGGCTTCATGCAACGCATAGGTGAAGAACTTATGGCGATGGAGAAGACTACTAAAAGTCATAAAGGAGAAAGTAGAGGTTCAAAAAGAAGCCACAGAGATGAGATGACTACAGGAGTTCGAGAAAGAAAGATTGCAGAAATAAATGCACAGTTACAGGCACTGGAAGAACGGCTGCAAGAGCAGGAAAAGCAGAAAGGAAAATGGCTCTTTCCACTGAAGGGAAAGAGTGTGATTTGGCGGAAATTGCAGAGGAGGTTGAGGCAAATTCTCACTGCCTTGTTGAAAAAGGGACTTAGAGTTCTTGTGCCAGAGATGAAATTTGAAAATCCCACATGCAGATATATTAAAAGGAAAATGTTGAAGAAAGCAGTGAGGACTAAAAAGTCTTGCAGTTTTAACACTGATGAGTTGTGTATGTTTGCAGGTGTTGAGGAGGATGTGCCATCTTATGAAATTGTTACAGCACAAGAGGAAGTTCTTGTGGAAGTGAATCAGTCTGAAGCACAAATAAAGGAAGTAACAGTTGATACTGAAAGTTTATGTATGAATGCAGGTGATGATGAGGTGCTTCAGCGATGCTACCGAGAGATTGCATTGCTAGAATATTGGTTGGAGAATCCAGAGTATGATAAGCAGATTGCAGAAGAAAGAGGTCAATGCAGTGAACCAGAAGAAAAAGTTGCAGATGAAATTGCAGGTGATGAGCCAAAGCATGTTGCAGAGGGACAGGAAGTTTGGGAGGTAGCAACATCTATGGCGACAGTGGTAGCAACATCTATGGCGACAGCGGCAGCAACATCCATAGTGACAATTGAGACAACAATGATAGCAACAAAAGAGGCACTGATGCCTTATGATTTTATTCTAACAATTGTTTTCTGAATACAGGTCTAAATGAAGATGCTGGAGAAAGTCTATTAGACAAAGAAATTGAAGTGATGAGGCGAATAATGATGAAGGAATTCCGGAAGAGGCCAGCAACAGCGAAACAAAGGAGAAGAAACAAGAGGAAGACAACAAAAGATTACAAGAGTGTAGCCAGTGGAGCGATGCAGCATAAAGTGTGGAAACCTGGAGGAAGACAGCAGAAAATAACACATGATGACTTGCAGAACAAAGTGTGGGATCCAGGCATACACAGATCCCAACACATGATCAGGAGATCATGATTAATTTTAAGGTTGGGTGTATGATGCAGGAGCATCAAGACCCTCTTCATCTATAAATATGGAATAAAAGGGGGGTGTGATTATTTTGAATATTTAAAATAGGGAGTGTTTTTAGGCATAAAAGCAATAGATGTGGATAAGGAAGGCTTTTCTATTTTAGAACAGGGAAAAAGCCTCAAGATGCTTTTGCCATATGTATGCATTGCATGTAGACACTTAGAGCTTTTAGTTGGGTGATTCTAGATCATGCTTAGTTTTTATAAATTAGGAATGCTTAAAGACATTGAAGATCAGAGAGAAGGAGTGAGAATGAAGAATGAGAGGCCATGAATATGCCATGAATTCTCTTGTAAATATTTTATTTCTTAATTAATTATTCTCATAATTTTGTGTGCATATCCATCTGATTGATACACACTTCTCATCACATTGCTTAACTTGAATTCTCATCAGATTGAATTCTGTTTGAAATAAATTGTGAGCATTGGCATAAGTGCGAATCCCTTTAAATTTGTGAGTTATAAAGTTACACTATATGTTGGGAAAAAAAATTATGCAGTAAATGGTAGAATATGAATTTGCCAGGAATGTGAAATTATAAGCTTCCGCTCATGTGTTGAAAATTGCCGTGTGTTGAAGTGGAATTAGGCAATTATTTGAGGTGCATGCTTTTATATGCATGAGTGAAGAAAGATCCTGGGTAATTGTAGGTCTGCCCTGCATCAACATTAAGTAGAAACCCCTGTGTATTTTAACGAGTTCACAGATAACGCTAAAAGCAATAATATAGGCAAGTTAAGCCAGACACTGAAGAAAACAGGGATTTGTTCAATTTCTAATGTGGAGGTGAGAGGCAGACCAAGTTGAGAAAACCCTTAACAGTTATGCCATCGAAAATGACTCTGCAACCATCCCACTCCGCTTGCAAAAGGAGAAACATTCATTTAGGGTTTAACTCTTATGTAGAATCGATAGCATCAATCTTTAAACTACTTGCATCAACTAACAAAGACTTACCTAATATTGTCGTAAAGGTAATGATCTCTGTAACTGAGCGCAATCGCTAGAAAAAAGGGAAAAATCGAGGGTTTTCCTCCATGAACTAGAACATAAATTCTTACACAGTGAGGGTAAGTAGGAGATTAAACACGATCCCACTATAGGAACACTGTGGAATGATTTTATAAAGTCTCAGAGAATCAGTGACCTCATGAGGAAATTGCAAAGCTATATGTCGCTCCAAGATGAAGGAAGAATGAGATCCCCTAGTTGCAACACCATAGTTAGTTACCCTAACCATAGCTCGACGAATTGTGACCGTCGGATCATCTTCATGTACCTCCTTCTCCGAATTGAAGGCAAGTGGCAGTTGGAATCTGTGTGTAGCTGGATGGTTGGAATCTGTGTGTAACTAGATGTGTGCATCATTGTATCGAGAACCATCCAGTTAATAACATACCACGTGAGAAATGAAACATTGAATAGTGTGGATTCCAAATAGATTCAAAATCATACCATGTGAGGAATAAGTAATAAATAGATCGACCCACAAAGTACATTAAATGAATTTATGATAATCATAGCTAGTTGGGTTCCAAGAACTAAAGAACATTATTACATTATGACCGGGATGCATGTCATGAATTATTACTTTGATTAGCCAGATTTTTAGTCAAATAAATAGAATGAAAAGATTTTTTTTAGGTGGTCATGTTATGGTGTTTATGTGTTACAATAGGAGTCATGTTTGAACTTTTGTTTTGATGGTTGAAATGGATCAACCACCATAAAAAAACCCTTGGGTACTCAAAATCTTGAAGCTAGACAGTTGTAACCCAAATTTTATAAAAATTCTTGCTAGATGTTTACCAAAATCATGCCGGAATTCCCACTATTTTCCAAGCAAAATTGTGGCCTTGTTAGACTACTCTTTTTAATCTAATTAATAATTAGCTAGATGGATTTAACATGTACTTACTATTTCAAAATGTTTTTAATATCAATTATTAATGAAAAATTGTAATTATGTTAAAAGTAATTTTTCTTTTTTTATTATTTTAACTAAATTAATTAATTGAAAACAAAAAATCATATAACAAATCTTATATAAAAAGAACTACAATTTCTATCGATGAACCACACTCCTCGGTTCAAAGGCGAATCTTCACAAAAAAAATATGATATTGATAAGTCATAATATTGTATAGATGAAATGTCAAGATTAATTTATTTTCTTATATATTTAATTCAATATATAAAATTAAAATATTTATAATTTTTTTATTATTTATTAGTAAAAATAATTTATTCATATTTTTTAAAATTGTATATAATAATTAATAGTAAAATAATAAAACCCATTTATAAATATATTAATTTTGTCTTTTCAATTTATTTTACAAGGAAAATAAATGATATTATCATTCCTATGAATGAGAACTCAACATAAATTACACATACTAGGTTTGTAAAAATTCAAAAGGAATTATAAGAATTACATAAACTGGATTGTAAAAAAATTTATACACAATTTATTAACTAAGTTGCTTCAAGGGTTATTTTTGCCATCGGGAGATCAAAAACCGTGCTTTGCCATCGAGAAGTTACATGGTCGATTTTCTCGAAACCCTTGAGGTTAAGTCTTACCAAAATCTTGCCAGTAGAACGAAAAACAATTAACCCAAAACTTTTCATAGACTTAGCGACTACTGACTGAGCAAAGTGTAAGTAAACCACACTAAAAATCTTTTTTTATCAATGGAGTAAAAGATTAAATGTCCTCAACGTCGTATGTACAAAATTTAAGCATAAGCTTATACAACCTAAGTAAGCGATGATTACAAGCAGCCGGCAGCTTCCAAAGTCCGGGTCGCAGAAAAATCACCGTCAAAAAACGTGTCTTGACAAACATTATCTGTGTGGATATAACCTTGTAGCTCTTTCGCTTCATGGGCATCGTCATACCATGCGAACTGTTGATAGTTTCCAAAATCGTCATCGAAGTCCCAGACTTGGCTGATGGATTTAAGATCAGCCTTCTCCAACAAACCCTCCCACGTTTCCTCACGAGACTGGCGAACTTCGTCCATCACATTCGGAAGAGGGCTCACAGGAATGCCCAGTTCGTCATCTGAAAGCCCCAACAGATAAAAGAGATCATCCCCCAAGTCTGAAGCTAGGGTTTCACCTTCTTGACCGCTAGAAATATCGGACGACGCCAAATTGTCCCCAGAATTTGAGGGACAAGAATTGAAAGGAGGCGTGCCAATCTCTTCCTCCAGGCTTTTCATGACTTCATTTATGACCTCCTCACTGGCACCCCATTCCTCTTCTTCTTGTGACAGGGTTTTGTCTAATTGACAAAACCGCTCCGTTTCTTCGCCGTGGAAGCGTTTCGCCTCCAGCACGTCAGTGGAGACCGGCAGAGCATCCGGCTCTCGGTCGCGTTTTCTGAGCGTCTGAGTCATCATGATAGAAAGATAGCCTCGATATTCGAAGAGGGAACGCAGAAGTGGCGCAGGAACTATAAGGGGATGATAGCTCGGCTTTAGCGAAGAATTGCTCTTACTGCTGTAGAAGCCAATATTGGAGCGGATTAAAAGATTACCTATATAAGACTATGTTTGAGCTGGGCGAAAGTTGAACAGTCTGGCATGGGTATGGGCCTTGGAAATTGCAGAGGGCAAATATGGCTCGTCTGGTTTGCAATTCCCCGCATTTAAATGTTGATGAAAGCTTGATTTGCGCACACAGTCCAAAATTTCCTGTCAATCCGATCAAAAAATGCGTGGAGCGCATTTGGCACCGAACATTTGGAATTCCAAATCAACAAAACCAAGGCCCACCACAAGATGTGGAGCAAGGTAAGATATGAAAGGCAGATTCATTGAACGCCAGCGTGGACGCGCGATATTTACAAAATTTAATTTGTAAATGATAATGAATGGCCGGCTTCTCATCACGATTTCGGAGGTTCGATGGATGAATGATCGCTTCGGTATAGGGTGACTCCGAGTTAACAGTGATGCGTGGGGACATATAAACTTAAATTTAATAATAATATATGACTTTATGAGGTTGATTTAAGTGTTTTTTCTACTCTTTATTGTCGATTTTTAAAATTAAATTGGAATATAATTTTCTTTTAAATTATACAAATTGAATGGTTTAAATTCCATTCCTCAAATCGTTTCATTAAACCACTGCAGTGGGTGTGGTTTCACCTTTTAAGTGAATTTATTAATTAAATATGTATAATTTTAAAGAGTAATTTAATGTTATAATTTTGTTTATAAAATATGAAAATTTTGGTATAATTGTCATAAAAATTGGATAGAAACTTTGAAAAATTAAATTATAGTTGTTAAATTTTGAGATTTTGAATGTTCTAAATTTATCCCTAAATTTCTGAATCTAGCCATTTAACAATTTCGCCTGGATAGACGACGCGGTAACAATTTCGCCTCAATAGACGAAGCCATTTTAAAGTCGTTTCCAAGTTCACGATATTTGCGTGCGCTCGTCCAATTTAAGATAATTGTCCGCCGACTATGGCCACGTTGGAATTTGACGTTTCACGGTAAGTATTTTTTAAGAGCGTATTTTTAGGTATATTGAAATGGAAATGGTAAAATATTAAGTGGATTAGTATTTGAAAAATTACATCTCGCTTGTATATATATATATATGATATGATTGATTGGGTTATTTATTAAAAATATATATTTTTAAAAGTTATTTATTTAAATTTAAAGGCGTGATAGGGTAAATATAACTTCATAAATTTTAAGGGAGTAGAAGGTTTCCATAATTATTTATATTGTTAAAATTTTCTCCAAAGTTACTTGCGTAATATTTTACAAAATATTATTATATTTTTTTAAATGGAATATAATAATGATATTAATAATATATTTTTGGGTTTTGTTCATTTGGTTTTGGATAGATGGTGATTGGCCATTCCGTTACAATACATTTTGATGTAAAGTCACTGGTTCAATTCTCCGCCAATCATAATCATATATTAAACATAATAAAGATGTATTCTTGCCAAACTTACAAAAAATATATATATTATATTTTTGGGTTTTAATATTCATTAAACTAGACTTATAAGTAAGTACCAATTGTGATGACATAAAAATCATGTCATAATTTTTCACACAATCCTTAACATTTCCTAATAAGATTTGGTTTTGTTTTTATTTTAATAATATTTTTTTATCAAACTAATCAAAATAAGATACTTTAATCTTTTTTTGAGAGATTTTTTAGCTATGTATGTTAAATAGTCAGAAGCATAGCATCCAACGACTAAATTCTAGACCAGGTAACGGCTATATTGACTAACGACTAAATTTGATTGGGAAACAACTAGTCAAATTTAGCCAGGTAACGGCTATATTGACTAACGACTAAATTTGAGTGGGAAACAGCTAGTCAAATTTAGCCGTTAGTCAATATAGCAGTTACCTGGTCTAGAATTTAGTCGTTGGATGCTCTGACTATTTAACATCTGATTCTTCAACTTGTCTTGACGATGAATCACACTAAGTTGAGGATGAATCACACTAATTGGTTGGAAACGGGTGGACAAATAAAATATCATGTGATTTACGCCAAAAAATCTCTCATAAACTTGATATGGATCACAGAAGCCTCAATTCAACAATACTTTAATCTTTTAAATAAAAATGTATAATTTCCTTATTATATTAAAAAAATAGATTACTTATAATTAATCAATTTTTATAAAAACCTTTATATATAATTATTGTGTAATAAAAAACTTAAATTTAAAAACTTTTTGTTTCCAAAATAATGTCTTTTCAATGCACTGTATGAACATGCGAAAACAGTGAAAACAATTCAATTCACAGAATAAAATTTGAATTTCTATTGAATTCATGAAAAAAAAAAAAGTTTATATTGTTTTAATAATATAAAATTGACATTGTTATATTTAATAAAAAAGTATATTAATATTTCTTTAAATATGATAAATCTCTTCTGTACTTTTCATTTGCTAAACATTTATATTTATAAAAAAAATATAATTAAAATTTAAAAATGCCTTCCATTTTGTTAAATATACTTCAGGTTAGTTTCCAACCTTTAATTTTGGAGTCCTCGTTTATCGAGGTGGAGGAATTGTGGGGACGGTCAAAAATGCTGGAATTTAGGTAAAAAAATTTCTAAAAATCTTGTAGAGGCTGCGTTTGAATCATTTTGATGGTGGAAATGAATTCAGCACTTCAAAAATGTTTAAAACACCTAAAATTCTGAAGTTTAACAACTATAATTTGATTTTACAAAAATTTTTACCAAATTTTCTCTAAATATTCCATAACTTTTGGAGCAATTCCTCCTACTAGATAAACTACGGCCTTAATTTATATCTAGGACTTTCCAGGCAAACTATTTTATTATTTGATTTTACATCGTGTTTTGTCGAATCTCCACTAACGTTTGAATGTTCATTTTTTCACTATTTTCAAACATATGTTAAATTCTACGTTTTATGGAACTCTAATGCCTATTCACGAAATTGTTTGGGGCTGTATTTGACTAGCAAATCACCCATGACTCGCAAGTTGTCCGTGAATTTCTATCCATAGAATTGCCGCTAACATCGATGGAAGAGCTAAGACCTTTCCCCGTGGGGCCGGCTACGATAAATAAATAAAACCTGCGGATACGTCAGCACGACTGAATCTCATCGGCCGGTCAGATCGACTGAAAGGAAAGACCTGCGGGCGCCTATAGAAAGCGGTCTGCCGGTCGAGAGACGTGACGGACACACGACGGTATGTTTGCCCAGCAACCTGGAATATGTGGTGACCGACGGCAAGGAGAATGCCGGTAGGACTTTGGACGATGGATATTTTTTTTTATTTGAACAATTTTATAAAGTCAGTCCAAGAAGTCACATAAAATTAGACACCCCTAAAAAATAATAAGAATCTGGAAAAATATTTCAAAAAAAATTATTTCAATATTTCCAACTGGATTTCTGACCGGGCATGCATAATGTTCACCAGAAATGTCTGCGTCAGCTCATAAAAACCCTAAAGACCCTCGTCGCGTTAATCACAATAATGTATATATAAAGAAACGCCATTAAAGCTTACACAGAATCTTCCGTATTGACATAACCCTCCACCATGAAAAACAACATGCCGTTTAACGAGTGACGTCAAAATTAACTGAGATCCTATATCTCGCCAAAATTAACGGAGATCCTATATCTCTACGCTTATGTGGATCACTGGAAGTGAAACGACAGGCAAGCCGTACGCATTATGAGAAAAGATAAAGGTGGGGATTTCATCACATGCGGTGCCGTGCAATGTAATTCGTAGACTTACAGTGCGCCAACCTGTAAGGATTGAATTGTGGTAACAAGGATACCGTCGGTGCTTTTTAAAAGGTTTATAAATCCTTCCACTTGTAGTCTTCACGAAAATACGAAAAATATCAAAGTGAAAATGCACGATGCACGATATGTTGATATGAACCATCTACAACTGTACATATTTATTTTAATGGAAAATTTTGCTTAGAAAATAATAAATTAAAATAAATTTATGTCAATAAATAAATAAATAATCTTAAAAATTATCCTATAAAAGCATAATTTTATTCAACAAACTATGTTAGGGCAAACTCAATTCCCTTTGTAAAGTACAACGCTCACAAGGACACCCTACACCTATCCGGGAGGTCAATTCTCAATATTAAAGTAAAAAAATTATCGAGTAAATAAAGTTTAAAACATGGAAGTGTTGTTTTCTTTTGGCATTTCTTATACGAGAAATATGGGGTTATATATAGAATTAAAAATATGGGGTCTTAAGGGATTAATATTAAAAATTTTAAGAAATAATATTGAGAAATTAAGTGATTAATATTATAAACATAAGTGATTATTAATATTATAAACACAAGGGATTAATAAAGCCCAGGAATTTATATTATAAATCTAAGGGATTTATATTGAACTTTAGAATTAATACCATAAACCCTATCAATATTATTATATCCTAGGAATATAAACCTTAGATTAATAAACCCAAGTGATTGATATTATAAACCCAAGGCACTAATAAAACCAAGGGATTGATACTAAAAACCCAAGGGTAAAATATTAGACACAACAGATTAATATTGTAAACCCAAGGCATATAAACCGTAAGATAAATATTATAAACCCTAAAACAAACATGGCTGACCATGATTGATTTTCATATTGAGAGAATATTTGTCACAATGCGATGTTGGACGATGATTCACGATGATTGACCATGGTGGATTTTCATATTAAGACAATCCATTATGGCTTGTGTGTTGCTTTAGTAATATACTTTATTAACCTATAATAAAATTCTACGTCTCGAGATTTAAGATTACTTTAGGGACATTATAGATGCCACCGTCCACCATGTTCATCATAATTTGTCATTGAGAAATATTTATTTATGTTAATTCATTTTTATATTTCGCAAATAGTAAATTGTTATTTTTATATGAGATGGTGTATGGATTTGGAGTATGTAATAGAATATGTAACTACTACTTGTCTATATGTACATGTAATCATTATTGTTGAGTATATGTGAAATCATTGAAAGTCAATTGGTAATTCGAGATTTGTGAAATCATTGCAACTTGAGAGACCTTGGTTCAAATCCTCTTGTTGCAATCTGGGCTACAAGGAGGAGGACATATCGTAGCATGTAACATCCCCATTTACCCAAACTACACTAAGTAATGAAAATAATTACTTTTATTTATGTATACAACATAAACCTGGTCATAATTTCTTGACTTATTACATTTAAAACCTCACAAAAGGGCACCCATACTAATATAGTTCATCATGCTATTGTCATATACATGACTTGAGCATCAAGGCAAATTGTAACTTGTCACTTATTTTCATAACTGTAAGAATGTAATTGTATAGGTTTACAATCCTTGAATGAGTAACTTTACCTATGATGATCAGTGATGTATTTTAAAGTTTGGTCATTGATTATTATGCAACAAGGTATTCTAGCTCGTGTTTCATTACCCCAATAGATACTCAGTACATTAATTATTTTCAACATAAGTTAGCATACATAGGAACTCATCGGGAACTTTTTAGACTTCCAGCTGAAACTTTATGAACTTTAATGTTACTTAACCCTTGGGTTTAGCTATATTAATCCAACGCTGGAGAAACTATGGTTTTATTTCAACTATGGATATGGGGCTAGGGAGTTATGAAGGTAACTACTCTCTCATATCTTTCGCACCTCACGCTGCATTCAGATGTATGCCCACCAGAGGATGGCTCTGCAATCAGTTCTCCTTTCTATGAGGGTCAAGGCGTTGTCAAGTTTTTTTTTTTTAATTCAACTTGTCTTTAATACATTGCTATGCCAGTTGCAAGTTTCCTCTTTGAAGATTGTGCTTAGTGTGGGCTTTGTTTGCTCAGAATGCCTGCCCTAATGAGTTATCTCATGGAAGGATAGGAAAACTTCAATGTTCCACTGCTAGGTCTGCACATGGATTTGTAGGCATATCTTAGTTTCCAGTTCCTCGTCGGCGCGCCCGACCGCCCCCCCCCCCCCCCCCCCATTTGTTTTGTAACATTTCCTAGGGTGTGACTAATTGATTTCCCTATGCATAGGTTGTGAGGATTATTGCCCCCCTTCCATGTCTGAACATAGGTTATTCCTCTCATAACCTTGACCCTAATCCTTTCACCCCCTTTTTTTTAGTTTGTTACCTTCCAGTCGCAATCTTGCTAATTGTTCTCTTATTTTACATTGGTAAGTTCGCATTTTCACTATATGCATTCACAAGGGAATATGCTACCTTTTACCTTCTACTCTGAAGATTTTGTCGAATACCTACTAAAATTTTGTTTATTTTTGGTTTTTCCTTGACAAGTTCTGGTAGAGGGTAAAAGTATATGTTTAACACTCTTTAACACTCTTTACTGGGAAGAAAACACTAACATTTGATTCGATTAACTTTATAATTTACATTATTAATTTTTTTTAAAGTTTATTCTAAGTTTTTCCTTATTAATTCACCTTGTAGGATTTAGAATGTGTCTTGTCCTTTACTGAAGCAATACTTAGGTAAAAATTCTCACCTTTTCCTTCTAGCAGTGCTTTAATCTTCTCTTAATACTTAATTCAGCTAACCCATATTCCTTTCTTTTGTAGGTTTATGTGTGAATAGGTTTTGCTTCAATGTGCTCACTTTGTTCTCTGTATCAAGGGATACCGAGGTTCTCCTTATAAACTTTCCCTCTTTTATGACGCATGTCCCCAACTAGCGGCTAACCTATCGAAGTTTCTCGTTATAATATTTATGCCGTAAGGCGTTCCCCTCTGAAATCAACTCCCCCAATTGTCACGTGTACTTGTTTGAGCCATTGGATCAAATGTTAGACGATTAAAACGTTCCAAACCGTTGGATGTAGTTTAGGTTAGTTTTTTATATTCTTTCCCCACAGTTTTTTTTGCTGCTTCAAATCTCGCTGAGCAGGGCACGTCCGTCTCTAGGCATCCCACTCCAGGCGCTTGGAGGTTGATGAGCTTTTATCCCAGCGAGGGTTTTGCAGACAGAGTTTTTAATGGATCTAGGCTTCAGATTTCATCCCAGGGAAGAGGAACTGGTTGGCTCAACCTTTTGAGGATAAAGTTTTTAATGGATCTAGGCTTCAGATTTCATCCCAGGAAGAGGAACTGGTTGGCTCAACCTCTAGACTAATGCCTGGAAGGAACTCCACGCTCTTGGAGTCGCAGATGATCTTCGTGCAACCCATTTTCGATTAGAAGGGTAAGATCCTCTGACACTGCCCTGTATTCAATACAATTGAATCGAATCAACCCTAATTCATGCATGGCCATCGCCATGGAGGTTTCAGTTCACAGATGATCTGCCTGGAGGATGAAATGAACAAACAAATTCCATACAGAGTCCCTGGAAAACGGTGAGAATTTCCCGCTTGTAATAATCTTAATCGTTACAAATTATGATTGATAACAGAAAGTGGTTGCAAAGTTGTTAATTTATTGGTAATAATGAGGTGACAAAGTTGTTTATATATTGGAAATAATGAGGTGACAAAGTTGTTAATTTATTGGTAATAATGAGGTGATGAGATTGGGGAAGTGTTGGGCAGGGATCATGAAGTTCGCTGCATGGAAAGGGGGGTTCTTCTGGAAACTCTTGCAGCTGCCCTGCCTGCAGGAACCATAAGATATAAGTCCAAAGTTGTTGATATATTCACAGATAGTAGCAATCATGATTTCCCTACCATAATGTTGGAAGATGGAACATATATCAAGGCCAAGGTGAAGCTTTAAATCCCATTAAACAGACAAACAAATTGCCTTTCCTATAGGGTTTAGTTATTGTTTCTGTATTTTGCCATTATTTGAGTTCATTTTGTGAGTGATTCAAGAAACATGTGAAAGTTCAGACTTCCTTTAGCTGGGGTGTCATAGGGTATCTATTCCAACAAAATAATTTCTGAGAACCTAGTACCTGGTCTCATCTCCTTGAAATGATGAAACTCCTGCCATGCAAGTAGGGCAGATCACAATGAAAATGGAACCCTGGTTGATGGCTCTTAAAACTCGGTCAAGCTTACACTAATACCCGGACGACCTATTTTTGAGTTAGGCTATGTAGGTTGCTTAAACTTTCTCAGTTCATTTTCATTTTTAAGGTTATAATCTCTTTAAACTGTTCTGCACTCGCTATTTCCCAATCGCACGATGTTCTCTTGTAGGGTTCACATGATCTTTGGATATTTTATTTACCCATGGTGTTTTAGATCATCTGCCAAGTCTGGCATCAAACTTTCAGTTTCATGTTCAATGGCGTTTCTTTCCACACAAAGATGCATAGGAAACCTCTGAAAACTTCATTATTGTCGATGTGGTGTAACTAGGGTAAAGCCCTGTGGCCTGAGTTTCAAGCACTTAAGCACTTAGAGAGTCGAACCCGTGACCTCTGGGACACAACCCGTAACCTCTCCTACCTGGGAGACAGATGTTGCATCTGGCTTATGACTACTAACCCTTGAGGCTAATGGCATTATCTTTTTTACTTATGGAGGGTACACTCACAATTCCTAGATCGCATTTTATTTTCTTCTTGACTTCCTATTATCTTGGCACATTCTGGAAACTTTGCTTATCTATGATTTTTTTATGATTTTTTTGATCATCTGCATGTGTAGGTTATGTCGGCTCATACTTTGTATTTGTCTATCTTCTTCTTGCAACTGTGGAGCTTGGTTGGGCAGTTTTTATTTTATCAATGGCATTCCTGGCATTCCTATATCTTGCCAATTTTCTACTGGTTTATGCAGGTCACTTTCATTGGTTTTCTTGTACTATAAAGGTTATTTCTGGTAACTTGTCCCTATCCTTTGCTTTTTATGGATGTCAGTGGTCATTGTCTCCATTCCTTGATTTTTATGAATGCTATTACTGGTAACTTGTCTCTGTTCATTTTTCTTACTGTTATTTGGGAGGAGAAAGTATCATTGGATTAGCATTTGCCTGAAGTAAGATTAAGCCATTCTCTAGTAAAAGGATTTCTTATGGTATTGTAACTTTGTTCTTTGACCTTAGAAAGTATGAAGAAACCTTCCCTTTTTTTATTGTTTTCAATCTTCTTCCAAATATATTTGATGGTGACGTGTTCAGTACAATTTTATTTTTCTTATTCTTTAATTTAACTACCAACAGGTTTTGATAGGATGTGATGGAGTGAACTCAATTGTTTCTAAGTGGTTGGGCTATCAGCCCGCCAAATTCCTGGGAAGGTCTACAAGTTGCTGATTGTCTACCTACCCTGAAGGGCATGACTTCATTCCAAAATTATATATCAATCTACAACACGGTATGAGAGCTGGGTACATTCCAATCAATGACGCAGATGTTTTCTGGTTCTTCAATAGAAAATCACGTCTCCAAGGTATTCAGATATGCTATTCCATCTAGCCCTCTAGTAACATCCAAATTTGAATCAAAATTTTCATTCACTAACAATATGTTGCTCAACAGACTCAGAAATTGCACAAGGACCCAAGCTTATCATACAAGAAGCATTGGATTTGCTTAGAGATTTTCCAGAGGAGTATCATGATATTGTGAAGAGAACACTGCCAGACACACCTAGTTTGACTCCTCTCAGAGGCCGGTGTCCATGGGCAGTGTTATTTGGGACATTGTCAAAAGGAACAGTCACCATCGCTAGAGATGCAATGCATGCAATGACTCCTTATATTGGACAAGGTGGATGTTCAACACTGGAGGATGCAGTTGTTCTTGTCATATGCTTAGCAGAAGGGATGAATGGAAAATTGATTACTTCCGCAAACGAAGAAAGAAAGAGGCTTGAGCAAGCATTGAGGAAATATGTAGAGGAGAGAAGATGGAGAGTGTTTATGTTGATGACTAAATCTTACATAACAGGATTATCACAACCAGGATCAGGAAAATTTGCTAAATTTCTTAGAGAGAAAATCATGACAAAGATGCATGGTGATGCTTTGAGCCATGTGGAATATGATTGTGGGGGGCTTTTTGATACCATGAAATAAGTTTGAAACTTGAGAGTTATGGTTACAGTTCTAACGTACATTGTGTATGCATTTGCAATGGCATATTTCTGCAGCACAAGTATTCAACAAAAATTTATTGGTGTTCACCAAATAATGTATATCTTGAGTAAAACAAGATTGAAGTGGATAGCAGCACATATATTCTTCTATTTTGTCAAAATTGGTGAACTTTCAATCAAATTCTCTGTGAGAAAAATGCAAGCTTCAGTTCTAATTGCCTTCTGAAGCAAAATATGTACTTATTGCCTAATACACTGACACAGAGATGTACTGAAGGATTTCTAAGGGTAAGTTGCCAATTCATATCAGATTTATAGTTTTTCATATCCAAGCTTGTAATGAAGTTTCCTGTCCATTTGTTTCTTTTGAAGATTGTGTGACACAACCAATTTTCATTAGGATGGAAAACTGGATATTAAACTGGATATTGATGGCACAATTGAGAATACTTTGGGAATGATACTAATTCTGAACCTGTCTCTCTTATATGGGACTATTAATCGACTGTTTGGATAGAAGGAAATGGAGATATAACACAGAGTGATCATGCAGGACTGCATCGATTAATGGGTCTCCTTCACATATCCACCATGCTTTGTAGTGAGATGGAATTGGTTCTATTGTTGTAATTGACTCTGTGTTTCTCTCACCAAAACAATGCTGTAATTAGCTGTAAAGTTCCCAAGTCTGACATTCTCTGTGCTCAACAGCCCTGTTATATTTTTGTTGCTTGATGATTAGATTTATTGGTCATTTAATTGTAATGATGTCAATGATATATTTCGTTTGAAATTCTTGGCAGTTTAAGTGCAGCAATGTAGTGGAAGTTGGGTGAGGTGAGGTATGTGGAGGGTCTCTTGGCTCATTGTAACACTAATGATTCCTTTCCTCATGAGTTGAAACTGTTGATAACTCGAAGATGTGGCATATTCTCATTTATGTGGATCTCCTTAGGATACCCCATTGCCTTCAAGATAACTGTAACTTAAACTGGTTTAAGTGGACAGCGACACTTGTTTTGTTTCTGCAATGTTAGTGGCCATAATTGGGAACAATTTTTATAACGGCAGGCCACTCTTTTTGTCTGTAAGAAACCATCATTGTATTTTCAGCAAGGGAGCCACATTTTGATGTACTTTGAGCTTTCAAACCTCCTGTAGAATAAAAACAATCTTCTACACAAATACCCTCCTGATAAAGTGAAAATAGTCCAAAGAATATGGACTCATTGGCATTTAGGACACTAAAATAGAGTGGCAAATAGGAAGTGGAATTTATAAATATACATTGATTTAAAGGTCGGTTGTTTTTCCAGAAAGATTATATTATGAAATTTTTAACTTTCAAGGCCAATTTTGAGCTTTGAAACTTCTTGTAGAACAGAAACAATCTTCTACACAAATACCCTCCTATAGAATAAAAACAATTTTCTATAGAAATACCCTCCTGATAAAGTGAAAATAGTCCAAAGAATATGGACTCATTGGCATTTAGGACACTAAAATAGAGTGGCAAATAGGAAGTGGAAGTTATAAATATACATTGATTTAAAGGTCCGGTATATATAGTTGTTTTATGAAATTTTTAACTTTCAAGGCCAGTGATTAATTACCTTCATCTGATACCTACCTCCAAACAATATACCAATAAATAATTGTACACATTGGCCAAAGTTACAAAACCTCTTCTCATGAGAATTAAAGCATGTAGCTTACGTGAAAACTTTTCATGCATTTAGGCACATGGTTTGCATGAAGTTGTTGCAGAGTGTGGATTCTCACTAATTGTTAGGGAAAACAGAACTATGGAATATAATCACTGAAAATTTCAATAAGGTGAGAGTTGTGTATTGTCCTTCAAATGTATTTCTGTATGTTAGCCAGATAACCATCATATTTTTGCAATTCAATTAGACTTGGCAAAACTAACGTGGAGTTGTCTTTGATTGATCTACAGTCCTCTTTAACTGGACCTAATTTGAGATGAGGCAGTTTTTGAAAATTGTTACTGTTGTCATTTGTCAGTTAGTCTTGTAAGTTATCTGTAATGAAAAATGTTTGTTATTAATTTATCTGCAAATATAATTAGAGGAAAAGTTTTAGCTCACTAAATGTTGTAGCAATTTTCAGTTAAATTGCATCAAGGTACAAGTGTGTAAGGTCTTGATTGATAGGATGTGCTTTAATAATTTTTCCATTTCATTTTTTATTTTTGATATTTTCTTTTCTTCCTTTATTTTTTTTAGC
>APFE030496714.1:0-11155 GCA_000404065.3 Pinus taeda
CAAAAATACAATTTAAACACTAAACAAACACATCGTAACATTATAAACAAGTTTGCACATGAAATTTGATCTCTGGGCTCATGTTAGATTTGTGCTTAAAGATGGCTCTATGTTGGTAGATACTTTTCTTTTCTTATTATATTAGGTCTACAAAATTACCATGTACTATTGTACTTTCACGATGTTAGGGCCTTAAATAATAAGATTTTTGAGCTAGCATCTCTCAACTTTTCACTTAGATTTCTATGGATTGAACATAAATGGATATCTTGAAGAAAGTTATTAAATATAGTAGAGATGAAATGACTAAATGACAATAGTCAATAAAATAAATATTATTATATTTAAAATGAATGTTAGAGAGCTTCAAAAAAGCTAGTAAATATGGTAGATTGCAACCACTTAATCACAATAGTAAGTAAAAATAAATATTATTATATTTAAAATGAATGTTAGAGAGAAAAAATAATTTTAATTTTAAAAAAGAAAATAACAATGAAAAAACAAAAAATATGAATTATTATGAAGGAATTTAAAAAATATTAGGAGTTAATAAAAATAAAAATATAGATATAACTTAGAGAAAAAAAATATTTTTTTAATGAAAATTAAAAGAAAATATTTCAAATTAAAAAATAAATGAAAAAATAAATAACCCTTAAGTTTGAAAAATGTGGTCACATAGTCCTCATAGGGTTGTGGGCTAAGTCTTAACACATACCGCCATCAGACTAGCCCTTAAAACATGGGCACGTGGTCATGTGGGCGCCACGAGTCTCAAGGTGAGGCTAACCGCCTGCCCTTCCCACTAGGCCCTTAAATGTTGATGTCGACATCATGTGCATGATCCATAGGACGTGGCTCTAGCCCCCATGCCTTAGCACCTCTACAAGTGCACTCAAAATGGTCTCTTAGTGGAGCATATACCCAAGACCTCGGGCTATTACCGGGCGCTCCTCCACCTACACACCTTCTGATGAATGTCTAGGTCATCTGATTAGCGTCATGACCATGGTCAATCTAAAAGTATCGTGCCCCTCTCCACCATTGTGTCATAGGCATATGGCACCAAATATGACCAGGGGTCGGGGCTGGTAGCCCAACCCTTCCCTTGTAAAGCTCTAAACTTAAACATTTTATAATAGTTCGGTCAATGCTATGTTAAGAACTACCATGTGGCATGTTGGTGAAGTGCTCAATTATGGAGTGGGAGGTTGGGGGTTCAAATCCCTCGGACCTCACTCAGACCCATACCAAAATTTTAATTGACCCTAGGGTTCCATGTGGTAGCCCATGACTGGGCCACACGACACCTAGTTATTGGTCCACATAAAACTAGCACAAACCAATCAAATGTCCCAAAAATAAACAAACTAGGGGATGACACATTGCAAGCTGTCATTAGCTCATACCTTACATAGTCACTCTGTTGACTTACTATATGATCAACCTAGTCAACTAACTAGTCAACGGACCTACTAGAATTTTAATTCTTGGGCCAAACAATGAGCACATGATAGCTTGAGCATATGGTGTGAGATTGAGCTAAAACGAATGTCATTGGATTGAGAACAACAAGCACTTCAACTTGATGCTACATATAAGAATTTCTAGACACTCATTTTCGAGAAAAATTGTGATCAGCTCATCATCTATGGAACTGAAGATCTTTAGTTTCCTATTTGTCAAACAATTTCCATAAAGAATGTAAATTTGACTTGGTGAAGGTATTGTTTTTATTGTAAAAGTAAATCTAGCTTCCAAGAATACCCCTATTACAAACAAATTGTTTGATTGCAACATTTGATGTATGAAATTCCATGAATGACAAGTCATTCTTCCTAAATTTCAGGAAAAAGAATTGTTACTCTTTAACTTCCTTTGAATACCCAAAACAAGTCATATTTGTATAACTATTAAAATATTGCATCGTATACTAGTTGTTGAGTGTTCATGATTATTTGATATATCTTCTTACACTCTACTCCCAAATTGGAATTCAAAAATAATAATTCAAATATTCGTGGATTTGATAGCACAATTTCAATTCACCTCCCTTTCTTAATGTCTTAGGGACACATAAGGTGTTGGTAGATTGTTTGCACAACCTAAGATAACACATGAAGGAAAATTCGATAAATAAAAAATGGTGGAGGCACCTATCATGATGTCACTTCCTACAAAATATGAGTAATTAGTGTGCTCGTAATATAATTGACAAGTGGATTTACGCCCATCTCACGAAAGATAGGTACTTAAATTTACCAAAGAATAAGAATTGTGGACTATTTTACTAAAATTCAATAATAAACTTTTGGGTGAGATTATGGTTTCCTCTTGTTTAAAATGCAATTTTGAATGCATAAATACATTTAACACCTACTCCATTTAGGCTAAACGTTACAATGAAATATTTTGAGAAATGGGCCTAAACATCTATTAGAGTACACCCTTAAATGTTTGCAATATTCATTCCAAGTTTTATACACCAAGATCATGATGGAGGAGTTATTTAGGTATTGGATATAAGGAATCTAGATTTGGTGTCATATTTTTTTCCTTTATTGTCCCCTTCCTTTCTCTTTCAAGATTGGATAGCTTCACATTGGTTCAAGTTTGGGTGAACCTAGACATCAAAGACCGGTTTGAATATGATTGAATGTGAAAGTGAACTTGAATCAAGATATTACCATGGATAGATGTGGAAACCAACATTGTGTAATGTACAAGTGTGTAGAGATTATACAGCATATGCAGGCGATAGAATGATAAAAGACTTGCAAGAAACTAACTAGAGGTGACAATAGGGACCTTATATTGGTGTGACTAGCATGAAATATAGGAGAATAACCTACAAATGGAAGAACAAGAATGGACAAGACACCACAAGACACAAGCAAGAGATGTTGGTCCAAATTTGGTATTCGCGAAAAATCAAATAGTTTAGGAAGAATTTGGTAACTTTTATTAAGTGCTTATTAAAAGAATTTATGAAAGTGTTATAGAACCTAAACCATAAAAACGAAAACCTAAACCCTAAACACAAAAACATAAACCCTAAACCCCAAAATTTAAACCCTAAATCTGAAACCCTAAACCGTAAACCCTAGACCCTAACCATTTGATAACATTTAAAAAATTGTTTTCTAAGCTTTATTCAAGTGTTTATTAAAATTGTTTAATAAAATGATGTAGACCATAAACAAAAAACACTAAACCTAAACAAAAACCCCAAATGTTACACCCTAAATCCAAAACCTAAACCCTAAATCCCAAACCCTAAACCCTAAACCATAATTATATTATAACATTTTTAAAAGTATTTGAAACTTTTATTTAAGTGATTATTAAAATAATTTAATAAAGTATTATAAACCCTAAAACCTAACCTATAAACCCGAAACCATAAACCCTAAATCATAAACCCTAATCCTTAAACCCTAAACCTTAAACCCTAAACCCTAAACCTTAAATCGTAAACCCCAAACCGTGAACATTAAAACCTAAACCTTAAGCATTTTATAACATTTTAAAAAGTGTTTTTTTAACTTTTATTTAAGTGTTTATTATAAGAATTTACTAAAGTCTTATAAACCCTAAACCCTAAGGATTTTATAGAATTCTAAAAAGAGTTTTGTAACTTTTACTTAAGTTTTTATCAAATTAATTTATTAAGGTGTTATAAACCCTAAACCATAAAGACTAAACCCTAAACTATAAACCCTAAACCGAAAAACCTAAACCTAAAACGCTAAACCTTAAGCCTTTCATAACATTTCAAAAAGTGTTTTGTAACTTTCATTTAAGTGTTTATTAAAATAATTTACTAAAGTGTAATAAACCCTAAACGCTATACCTTGTACCCTAAAATCTAAACCCTAAGCATTTCATCACATTTTAAAAAGTGTTTTCTAACTTTTTTACGTGTTTATTAAAAGAATTTACTAAAGTGTTATAAAATTTACACCCTAATCCTTGATACCTAAACCCTAATTAACTTATAACATTTTAAAGAGTTTTTTGTAACTTTTATTTAAGTTTATATTAAAAACATTTACTAAATTGTTATAAACCCTAAACCCTAAACACTAAAGCCCAAGAATTTTATAAAATTTTAAAAACTATTTGTAACTTTTATTTAAGTGCTTATTAAAAGAATTTACTAAAATGTTATAAGCCCTAAATTTTAAACCCTAAACCCCAACCATAATCCCTAAACCATAAAACCTAAGAATTTTATCACTATCTATAATAAGGGAGGACCACACCTCAGTATGTGAGTGTAGGAGGGACAAAATCGTGGTACATGAGATACCCCGACCTTTGTTTTTCCACCCTTTTCATAAAATTTCACTTTTATTTATTTTTCTTCATAACTCCTTGAGGCTCCATGGGATGAACGCATTATGTGTACTATGTAGCAGCAGATACCCGTTTAGGGTGTGGTGGCTCATCCCTAGACCTTGAACCCTAAACCCTAAACCCCTAACCATAAACCCCAAACACTAAACTATAAACCCTAAACCCAAAATCATAAACGCTAAACTCTAAGCATTTTATAACATTTTAAAAAGTGTTTTGTAACTTTTATTTAGGTGTTTATTAAAACAATTACTAAGGTGTTATAAATGTGAAACCATGAACCATAAACCCCAAACCCTAAACCCTAAACCCTAAACCAAAAATCCTAAAACTTAAACCCTAAGAATTTTATAAAGTTTTATTAACCCTAAACACTTAACCCTAAACCCTAAACCCCAAACCCTAAATCCTAAATGCTAAATTCTAAACCCTAAACCCTAAGCATTTTATAACAATTTTAAAAACAGTTTGTAACTTTTATTTAAGTGTTTAATAAAAACATTTACTAAAGTGCTATAAATCCTAAACCCTAAACTCTAAAGCATAAACCCCTAACCCTAAACACTAAAGTGTCAACCCTAAACCCTAAGTATTTTATAACATTTTAAAAAGTGTTTTGTAAATTGTATTTAAATGTTTATTAAAAGCATTTACTAAAGTGTAATAATTCCTAAACCATAACTCTAAACCCTAAAATCTTGACTTAGAATATAATGTATATAGAATATATTGACTAAAGAAATATTTATTGGTTTTATTATAACTATTGTGACCATATAATTCAATGGATTGAAAACTGCTACAACCATTACTCTATGATAAGAATCAAAGCACTAACCCCATTATACATATTGCATTAAAAAATTCGTAAAAACTAACTAAAATATATTATTATTATTATTATTATTATTTGAGTTATATAATATATAAAAGTATTTTTATTGATTCACCCCCACTATTATTATGGGAATCCTTTAATTGGAAATAGTTCTTCTTACATTACCATGGATTAGAAATACCACATGCCCGATATGATGTGTTGATATGCCATCTTCTTAAATTAATTAATGTGAGATAATTTAGTTAATAGAGTATATCTAACTTGAAAATAAATCTTATCATTCATATGTCAACATTACCATGAATATTCCAACATATTCTGTGGGTTCAGAAATCTTATCATTGACATGTCAATATTACCATGAATATTCCAACATATTCCATTGGTTCAGAAATCTTCTGGTTGACATGTCAATATTACCATGAATATTCCAACATATTCCATCCATGATAACCATCAAAATGGTTACCCCAATATTCCTATCACATTTCATAGATTAATTAAAACATAGAAATTAACTAAATTATAACTGTGAAAGTTATATTCTTCCAATTAGCACAATCTTAGGCATATCTAATTTGGAATTTATTTTTAATTTAAGTTAAAATAAAATATTAACATTAAATTAACAAACTATGGAAGCCATATAAATTAAATGTATGTAAATGCAAATAAATTCAATCCATGATAATCATCAAAATGTGTAACACTTAGTAGCTATGACATTTCCTAGATTAAAAAAAAAATTAACAAAATTATAACTTTATTACAAGCTATATTGTGATTATTTATAATAATATCTTTTTTATGCATATTTCAACAAAAAATAATCCTAGTGGAAAATTTGACCGGTGAAATTTAGCCCTTGGTGTAAATTAAAGGGTTTCAAATTTTGAATGGAAAATGGTTTTCTACTCATATTCCATTATTAATAGTAGCCCCACGATTATCTTATAAGAAAAATAGGTATGGAGATTAGCATAGCTTTATTTCAATGGAGAAGTTACTAATTTCCATTTACCCCAATTTTCAAGGACAGGGATTTATGGTACCCATTTCTCCCTTCTCATTTGATTTTAAATGAACTCTTTATTTCACTGGCCCTTATATCATGGTATTGAGATTAATTTGAAGAGAACAACCAAGATTTAAGTATTCAATAGTCTTCTTTCCATTTTCTAAGATTTCACACGATTAATGACTGTCATATCTAATACAGGAGGCTTGTTTATTTTCTTTACATTCCAATACCTCGAGCATTCTCTCCTATACCTCCTGAATTTTTTTTCTTCATTTTTGGGAGATGTAATAATTTTTTTTTTGGAAACCCAGCCAAACAAGTAACCTTAAAAGTTTCAAAATATGAAAAGAAAATATATATTTTATGGCTCTCAAATACAGTACATGAGATTTATCTATATGACCATAGGAAACAGAGCTAAGACAATGAAACATAAATGGAAACTAAAGATACATAGGCAAATAGGCATGCATGCATATTTCCGGGGATCAATAACTTTTACTGGGATTGGATTTTTACTCCTAAGAGTGTACCCACGACCAGGAGGAGGCCCCATTTTCCATTAAGTTTTTTCAAGCGCACCACTTGTATGACCAACATCAACAATCGAACCTTCCATATCATCAAACACCTCGGTTTTTTAGGATTATGTCTCTCATCGGAAAGTTCCATTTCCACCTAAGTGATCTCTCCTTGAATTGGTTAAGTGTTTCTATCCCTCTAATGATTGGTTGCATTCTCAAGTCGAATTTGAGCTCCAGAATAACCTATCCCTTTGTAGTATTATGCTCCTCGCTAGACATTAGCACTTTGTTTAGGCATGGAAAACAACAACAAAAAATGAGAGGCCTATGTAAGACTCGAATGGTTCAACAAGAGTGGAAAAACCCAAACACAACCCCTATCCTTGCCAAGATCTTCTAGTGGAAGAGCCATCTTGAGGCCTAAAACTTCTACAAGAGAAGAACAAGGAAAAACCAAGGATTAGGAATAAAAATGTATAAATAAATATTCTTAAAATACCTAGGCCCAATGTCTCTACTAGGTTCCTTGGGGGGCGTTATCACTCGTCTCAATCTCTAAGGCTGAGGAAGAGTCTAGTTGAGGTAACCATACACCATTCTTTTGACTTGGTAGATAGACCTACCAAGCCACAGAGGACTCTCTCCAAAGCATCACACCCAAGAGGGCTGGATAGATTAGGGTTTTATGCTAGATATGATGTGCGCAGTTTGTTTAATTTGATTTGGTGGGGTTGTTGGAATATGATTAGGTCTAAGAGACTAGATTCTGGAAAATAAGGGTATGATTGCAGACATCTAAGTCTATATGTATAGAGAATATCATGCATAAAAATATCATACACAACATTTTATATTTTGTTAATAGACCATGTAATAATAGACTTTCTCTGATAATTTGAATTAGGATTTGGTTATGCAAGATAACGATAATTGGAAGAATTGTTTCAATATAGACATGCCTAGGAATAAATTGAAGATAAGTAACCATTTCTAGCTTATACAGAAAAATAAGTGATTTACAACCCATAGTAATGCTTGAGAACAACAAATTTTGCAGATTAGTTGGTCCATCTTAAACATTGTAATTTTTTAAACAAGAATATAATTTGAAGTAGAAAGATAATTTATGTTCCCTTCAATTTTTTTTTGGATTTTGTAAGCTTCTGATGCCATTTTAGTTATACTCGAGTAGTCACCTTTGTTTTATCCTTCAAAATTGCACACGAAAGCATACTAATTCTCATGTAAATTGTTGTTCCATTACATATTCTATTCGAAGTTTAACTAATTGGTATCAACTAAACCCTTTAAACTGATAACTTTGGTTGTCATGTTCAACTTAAAGATAGAGAACAAAGTATCTCCATTCACAACATACACCAAAATATAAAGATGTCAAAAAGAGAAATTTAAATACTCTTACTGAAGTCTACAATCCATATTCAAAAAGTACATAATGTTATTGAGAAGAAAGGTTTGTATGCCCAACAAGCTTATAGGGTTATATGTCAAGTAGAGTTGATTGAATTTATTGTTCTTCCACATTCAAGGTATGTTCTAAATTATTTATTATAACAAGGTTACTATATATCAATTTCAAACTACAATTTAGATAGAAATGGGTTCTATATTTTATGTTTTACTTTGAATTTCAATTTTTTACTTTAACATCAAATCAATGTTATTTTAAATTTTAACTTTAATTTTGCCATCAACAATTCAGTCTTGCTAACTTTGAAATTTCCAATATTTTACCTCACAAGAAATTAAGTTTTTTTTTCTTTAATTTAACGTTTAATCTTTTACTTTACATTTCTTAAAATTTAAAAGTTATTTTTTTGGTTTTTTTTTCTAATTCAAAGTTAAAAGTTAATTATTTTTGTTTGCTTGTTTTTTTTAATTCAAAGTTGATTATTGTTTTTGTTCGTGTAACTTTCAAGAATGTTATTAATATTAAGCATTATGAATTTAGATAAGTTTATGCTTTTCTAGGCTGTTGTAACTAATATTGGTTTAATACAACTCTACCATTTAGATAAGAGTTAATGAAGGAATTTGAGCCGTTTCTTGCAACCGGATTTCGTCATAGCAACATTTTTGGTTTTGTTTTTGTGATTTTCAAGATTGGATTTAATATTCCGCTTTCTAGTTTTAGGTAACGGTTTGCTTTTTTCCGTTTTGCTTTTTTGAGTTGTTGTAATTAATATCTATTTAATTCAACCTTAACATTTAGTTAAGAGTGGGTGGCCTTGGTTTTTTTTGTGATTTTCAAGATTGGATTTAATATTCTGCTTTCTAGTTTTAGGTAACGGTTTGTTTTTTTCCGTTTTGCTTTTTTCAGTTGTTTTAATTAATATTTATTTAGTTCAACCTTAACATTTAGTTAAGAGCTGGTAGCCATTTCCTCATTGTTCAAAGCGGATTACACAATGCAATCTCTTCTACCATAGCTTTTAGTTAATCCGAAATTCATACTCGTTTCTTCATTGTTCATGCAGGATTTCAAAATAGCAATCTCTCCCAATTGTTTTAATGTGTGCCAATTAAAGAAAACAAGTCAGACAGAATATATGAAGGTCATGTCTTCGATCCACAATGTTGTTGCATCTGTATCCAAAAGGTCGTGTGTTCGATCCACAATGTTGTTGCCTCTGTGTTTTTGTTAGGAAAGCGTAAGACTTAATATATCAAGGTTGTGTGTTCGATCCACCACGGCTTCTATGTATCATTGTTGCAGAAGGTCAGACTGAATATGTGTGTTCGATCCACGGCTTCTATGTATCTTTGTTGCAGAAGGTCACACTGAATATATGAGGTCGTGCGTTCGATCCACAATGTTGTTGTTTATCTTGGGAGCCTGTTCACTTCCGGACATTGAATTTGTGGTTTCTACAAAGGCGGTGAGTGGTTATACTCGCCCAATACTATGTCCGACAGATGGTGATCCATGACAACCACTTGCAAGAGGAATAAATATGAGAGAGACAACATATCTGCGGAGGACGTTATCGTGTGCATCGATTTTCTAATAAAGAGTTTGCATTCCTGCATTACTCCATTTCTCCGAAGCAATTATTGAAGATTTGTATGAAGTCTACGGTATAGGAAGATCAAGAAAGTAAATGATTAGTTTAGGGAAAATCAAATTATTAAGTATATAAATGCAATAGCACAAGTTCTTGAAAAAACAAAAAATTATATTATATATGTACTATCCACAGAGAAACGCTGCATATGTTGTAAACTTAAAACTGTTAGCTCAAGCCACAGGGGCTTCCGTGAGGAAAATAGAACCCATAACATAACAATAATCTCCATGAAGTACGATGGAACGCGACAATAATAACGCTTATGACCAGTGGAGCTTTTATGAAGTTTTGTTGTGTTGTGTTTGTATGTTGCAAAAGTTTATGTGTATAGTAATTCTGTTTTTTTGTTTATCTGATTTTTGTCAACAGCTTTTAATACCTTTTATATAAATTTTAAATTTTCTTTTAATTAATTTGTTGCTCTCATAATTATTAATTTATATTTCAAATTTGTATACATGTTATTTGTTATATTACCATGTATATATTGATATCGGAATTATCACTCTAAAGAATGAATCAATAATTATTTTATATAAACATAATTAAATGATATGCAGTATTATAAATAAAGAGAATGAAATGATATGCAATTTTGTTTTTTTTTCAGGTTTTGTGGCGAGGAGGCAGAGGTGCAGCATAGGCGGAGGAGGTGGAAGTGGTGGTGGTGGAGTAGGAGGAGGTGGCAGAGCATGAGGTGAAGGTGGAGGAAGTGGTGGTGGTGGCTGAGGCAGAGTAGGAGGAGGAGGAGGTGGCAGAGGTGGAGGAGGAGGAGGATGGGGTGTAGGTGGAGGAGGTGGTGGGGGATCTCCTGGAGTAGGGGGTGCGGGTGGAGGAGGAGGAGGAGGATGGGGTGGAGATGGAGGAGGTTGTGGGGGAGCTCATGGAGGTTGTGGTGGAGGTAGACTTTGAGGAAGATGATGTGGAGGAGGAGGATGAGGTGGAGGATGAGGAGGAGGAGGCGGTGGATGTGGAGGTGGTGGAAAAGATGTTGGTGGAGATGGAGGAGGAGGTTATGGAGGAAGTGGAGTTGGAGGAGGAGATGGTTGAGGAGGAGGAGGAGGAGCAGTATGTGGTGGTGGCCTTTGAGGTGGAGATGGAGGTGGAAGTGAAGGTGGATGAGGTCAAGGAAGAGAAGGTGGAAATGGACAAAGAGGGGTAGGTGAAGACTAGGAGGATGAGTTGGAGGATAGGAAGGAGGTGGAGGATGTGGTGAAGGAAGAGGTGAAGGTGGAGGTGGTGGAGGAGAAGGAGGGGAAGCTGGTGCTGGAGGAGGAGGGGGTGGATGGTATAGAGGTGGAGGTGGTGGAGGTGGAGG
>APFE030496715.1:2215-35829 GCA_000404065.3 Pinus taeda
AGCAGTCCAGCCTTGCTGATCCAGATGAGCTCCTCCTTCACTTTAAGACCTGCATACACTAACAAAGCAAACGATTACATAACACCTGAATATTCATCATAAAACAAAGCATATCCATCACATAGACCAAGGAGTACATGAAATAATTCATTAACAACAAATCATTGAGAAGAATGGACTTATTTGTATTAAGGAAACAAAAAAGGAACCATTACAACCTGAGCCTTGGTGTTGTGCAAGCTCCTCCCAGGGTCCAACAAGAGATTTCCTCTACTTTGACAAGCTCACCCACTCCCAATATGGCAATAAGAAAGGATGGTAATCTCTCCTCACAAGTTAACAATGGAAGTCCTAATTCCAGCCGCATTTACCCTTTGGAAAGTTCAGCTTTCAACCTCGCCTCCTTTGGCCCAATGCCTGTATTTATAGTGTTCTAGAGGAAGTTATTCAGTTCCAACATCAATGGGATACTCCCTCTCTTGGATGGGGTAGCTCCTCTCTTGATGGAATAAGTTCCTCTATCATAGGGATGCATGAACCATCTGGAGGCTCTCAATACACATCAAACACTCTTCTAGAAAGCTCTAGAAGTGACCACAAGTAACTTTTTAAAGATGAAACTCGCGCCTTTTGACCTTTACAGGGGTACGCACCCATCCTTTGGCTTACAGAGAGTACAAGTATGCAGGCACAGTGTGTTTGGGATGCGTACACGCAGGCAAGGTAGAGAGAACCTGCGTACCCAGAGATAAACATGTTTTTAAGTGACTTTCTCTCTTTTTGAAGTTTGACATGAAGAGCAGAGGTATGAGGCTTGACAAAGGAGGATAATATGACTATTGATGGAGCCATATTAACTGCAGATAGTCATGGTGACAAATTTCAGTGTAACAGGCTAAGCTCAAATAGTATTCAAGTGAGCCTCACAAGTTTGATGATTTGTTTGTAATCGTTCAAGAGTATTCTATGATAGAAAAATTAGCAGCAGATCATCTAAGTCCTGATGAATTGACTAGATTCAATCAATATCGTTAGTGAAGAATAACCCATTTTCCAGAATTTCTATTAAAACATCTTGACATAAAGCAAAATTTTCAAATACAGAAGCCTCCTCATCGAAAGCTCCAATTATTTCCCAAGTCTCCGAAACAACTACTGTAGTTGTTGAACAAAAATGCGAAATTAAATAGGACAAAAAATTTGATGAAGTATGGGAGGAGTTCAATCATATTTTGATAGCTAACGAAACTCGGGTTATAAGTATGTTAGACAATATGTAAGTAGAACAAGTTACAATCAACAAAGGGATAGAGTAGGTTCTGGAAACTATAGGGACAACCTCATTTACTATTGAGGCTTCCCAAGGGAATACTATTTCTGAGACTCCTGAGAAGAATATTGATGTTGAAATTGTCAATAAATCCATTGTCCCCGATGGTATGGAAATAATTCATGCATTCCCTACTATAGAGATAGACCGCCTTTGGACGTATTTTATAGTTCAAAACATAAATTAGTGATGATCAAGTCAAGAAAGAAAAGAAAGTTAGAATAATAGAAAGCACTTGTTTTGAATGAAACTCGTTTTCAAGTTCTTTGGAGAGGAGCTCAAACAACCCCTGATGAGGAATTGAAAAAACTATCTTAGTTCAAAAAAGCTTATGCTAGTGCTACGATTGATAAAGATGTGAAAATAAAACTGCTAATAAAAGTGAAAGATCAAAGGATTGTTCAATTAAAACAAAATTTCCAGGTTGAAAAGAAAGCAATCAAGTAAAAATGGTAAGCAAACCTTTTTGAGTTACAGAAAAGTTCTAATGATTTAAAACTACAATTTTAATTTGAAGTGAAGGACAGAGATAAATAGATATTGAAATTACAACAAACGATAAACTAGCTGAGGGAAAAGACAGAGATAAATGGAGTCCGCAAGGAGGCATCAGGACCGGATATACTCCTAATAATGAAGTAAGCTATATTCTATCGCAAATTGGCTCTAATTCATGACTTGTCAAAGACCATAGATTCTTTAGTAAACCAACTGTCCGATTTGAGGGTGTTTTATGAAGAAATTGATGAGAAAATCTCTGAGTAAATAGAATGGTAAGATATTGCTCACAAAAGATCAGTTTCTGTTCCTTGAATTGAAGAATCATAGAAGGATATCATTTTCGGTTACTGGGAGATCAAAATGAAATGGGAACAAATGGTTGTTACTAGAGCCAAAAGTATTGCCTCAAATTTCACCAAATACATTAAAAATATGTTATTACAGGCCAATCTAATAGAGGAATACCTGAAGGACACCTTGCAATATGTCAAAACTTTAAAACATTATTGGAAAGAAACATCTAAGAAAAAGTTTGAAGATATTCAGAATTTATGAAAAGCAAACCTTGAAAGTTATTGGCATTTCCTAGTGAAACCACATAGTTAGTGGCTTTTGCTGAGGTGTCTATTGAATGTATTGGTGCAACTTCTTTCATCACTTAGTGATGTAATGTTTATAGGACAAATGTGCATAAAATGGTACATCCCACCAGCTAAATATGCTCACAGACATATGTTGTCTTAGAGAGAAGATGAAGTATCAATCTAGAGCACAATTATGAGTTATTGTTACAATAGATCACTAATTTATCTGTCCTTTATGTTAGCTTAGATTGTTGAAGATTTTTTGAAGTCTTTTATTTTAAGTTTACTATTGTTTTAATATTAATAGGTTACTTAAACCCCTTTCATGCATTTAGAAAGGGGTCCAAAAGTTTGAGCAGACAACTTTGAACATGGACTATTGTTTGATCCAAAGTTATCTAATTGAGAAGCTCATCCTGAAAGCTATCTTTTCATAAGAAGAGTGGTAATGCATTAGGTACTATTATCTCTATATTATCACTATGTTTTATTGAATTATATAGTGAATATCTTATACATTATTTTGTTATATAAATGCTTTGACAACAATAGGTCATTATCACTATTGATGTGCAAAATTGAATGATTTGTGCTTATGTATGAGATAACGAGATATTTTATGTGACTTAGTTTTTAACAAACTAAATTAATTAACTATTTAATTAATTTAGTTTATCATAAATGGTTTCTTTTCATAAAAGTATTGAATGATGTATATTGCTATATGCTTTGTGAAAAGTTACTATAAGTCACATATAAATATGTGCTATCCTAGGAAATAGGTAGAATAAGTTTATTTAGTAGTTTTATGATTACCTATAAAATGATTTCATTAACTTGATTTTGTTATTATAATAAATCTATTTAAAATGGGAAATTGGCCCCTTTATACCTGGTTAGACCCACGAATTTCAACAGAAACATAGTTGCTTTAAGCTCTCAACTAGGTGGTATTCCCTAATGTTGAGGTGATCAAGGTCTAGCCTTCAACACACCGATATTAGGTGTTCCTTCTAAATAAGTATTCTTCAACTCCCTATTGTCATGTTGTAGTTGGGAATTAACAAAGTGTGCCTTCTTTAGATGTTCTTTCAGTTCTAATATCTCCTTATCCTTATCATATGGAACAACATCCTCCTATATGGTAATAAAACTTCAACTCGTTTTTGATGCATTTGTTCGATTGTAAATTTCTTTGCAATAGCTCTTGTGAGTGGCTTCTTGGGAATTTTCACTACCTCAGGAGGAAAATGAAGTTTTTTACCCTTTTTATTTTCTAAAGGATTAACTAAAGTTGATTGAATTTTTACTGAGATTTCAACTCATGATTTCACATCTCTTCCCACATATGAAGGTGTATCCTTTTTACTCCATTCAATATTTGGTGTGTCAACTGCCAAATTGGATGAATCTAAGAATGCTTTCCATGATCTATTCCTTTCCTTCAATTCTTCGACCACCAACAATTCATTCAAAGAGAAATGAAATAGACTGGGCTCTACTTGAGTCTTTTTTCCTTGAACTTTATCTAGCATTTTATTGATACTCATGAACAAATAGAGAGGAAGACTTAGAGGAATTTTACCTATGAAATGCATAAAAAATCTAACATGATGTTGATAAGCTCTTCCAAATTTTCCTTCATGAGTGAAATATCTTTAGATAACCTTAAAAACATTGTTTTAGGGCTCAAGCAAATAATCCCTTGGCACCATAAACCCATATTATTTTCTTATGTACTTTGGCTTTAAGAAATCCTTGTAGTTAATTATGTCTACATTCATGCCCTTGAACCACTATTATCCTTGTAGGGGGATTTATGTAGCTGCTAAAATGGTAACATTCGACACTATAAAATTGAATTCTCCAACCATAACATCTAACCCAGTGAAGTTCACTGCAAATTCTTTGGTCAACTGAACATTATAACGTTAAATTTTCTCACAAAATACGATGCAACCAATTTGTTTAAATCATGGGGGCTCCACTGAGGGAGCAATACCATACCACATGGGTTGATATTGGGGGATATATATTGAGGAAAAAATGACACAATACATTAAGCATATAATAGTGGGTAAAGGGTTTTAATATTGGCAGATATAAAAAATGGACCTAAAAGTTAATGAAAAAATTTAAAGGGGTATAAAAATGCTAATGAAAAAATGGAAACCTACAATATCTAGTGAAAGTAGGGGTCTTTTAAATTCAGAAGGTGTATTGGGTTCATATTGGTAGGGGGCTAAATAATGTGATTTTTAGAGGTATTTTGGAATATGTAGTCAAATTAAGGGTATTGTTTAGTATGACACAAACACACGTGTTATTTTATAGGTTCATTGAGTGAAACCCTCATGGTTTAAATGTAACTAATTTTGGATCTGATTTTATTAAGGAAATTTCTTGGGGCTCAAACCTGACAATGTATCCTCCTTTGTGCATTTTCTGTTTGGTGTTTTCATGACTTGCAACGAAGATGAATTATAGGGTTTTTTCAATGAAATTTGTAGTTTTGACAACTAGTGCAACAATAGTGTAACATCTATGTAATTAAGGTTTTAGATGAGGGCTTATGGAAAAGTTTGAATGAAAATCCTTACATTAACAAGTTCACGAAGAAAAACTCAACCTTCAGATCCAAATGAAATAGTTTGTTTCCTTTCTCTACAGTGGAAATTCAAATACACAAGCATAGCAAGAAAGTACAATGCATGAGGAAAATAAGTTTCATGATGTGTTAGAGTAGCAACACAAGGTTTTGAATTTATAGACCATTGATATGGAATTGTAAGACTCTAGGATATAAGTGGAAAGAAATGTTTTAAATATTTGACAAGAAAAATAGAAAACACAATGACTATGTGAAAGCATAATGTATTCTTCAGTCTCAACAAAGAAAACACAAAGATGAAAAATTTTGTAGTTTGCAAGATTATCTGAGCATTTTCTTTGACGGGTAAGGGAAAATTAAACAAAATCAAGACAAATCATCCTATAAAATGAGGAATTGGAACCTAGAAGTAGCAATAACCTTTCAACTTGAAGAAGCGCAATGATTGTCTCTTGAGTGCAGTACCTCCCCTACAGACATAGTGCAATGAAATTCAAATGATGTGCAAAATTCTTACGACGAAAGAAGAATGGATATCCAATATTTTAGATGCCATAATAAGTTTTTGAACTCCCAAGGTGATCAAACCTAACTTTCAATGATAATCATTGAGATTTGGAGCCTTAATCATGAAATCACAACAAATGAAAGATGTGAAACATGTCTCATAGCTGTTGTACTAGTGGTGATGTCATGACAATTTTATTTGACAACCTAACTGACTATCATGAATCCCCTAATTTGTGCCAGTGATGATAAGCCAAGACTCACTATGACCTCACTCATGATCATGTATGAGAACTGACCCTAGACTTACTTGAATCAATCTTTCGAGAATCCATAACTATATTTACATCATCTTTCACACACTCTAACATAATTACATAAATAATGAAATATTTCATTCTTTACTAAGACCAATAGCTTGATCTCTAGGAGGTCATAGCAAGAGCTTTACACATTTATCAATTTAAATTTAAAATAGAAAACTTGATTTTGAATACTATAATATAAGATGCTAACATTGGTGCCAATGGGGATGGTATCTTCCCTATGAGGTGCCAAGAACATTATAGACTAGTATCATGACCATTTGGATTTATTGGCTCTTGACTTGTTACATTCTGAAACTTGGTAGCATCTCATCAAAATATTAGAGCCTTCTCCTTGGGCTTCAAATTTTGTTGACAACTGCCCACGATTGCAATACTGAAAATTGAATGGCTATATACAGTGAAGTGATCAAAACCAGTTGATTTTAAGTAAAATAATGCTTGAGAAACCTACCATCTACAGTTCCTCCAGCAAGAAATTCTCCTATCAAATACTGTAGAAAATATGAATTACTCCCTTGGAATGATGTAACCTTGAATGGTCCTTTCCAAATATTTTCAATTTTTCCATGTTTACTTTTACCTTCATTCCTACCAGCCCTCTTTATAACCAAGTCACCAACCTGAAGATATTCAACCGTTGTCTTTCCGTAAAAAATTTCTTAATTTTATCCTCAATTGCTTGGGTATTGTTATATACTTCCTCTCTTGTTTATTTCAATTGAATCATCTAATTTGTTCTTCTTTGAAAGTCATTTGGTTCTACATCTACTTCCTACAATAACTTCATTACTAGAAATCCCAAGGAAGAAGGAAAAATAAAATTTGTTCCATACACCAATTGAAAGGGTCACATACCAATTTAGATTTTAGTGTTCACTCTATCAACTCACAGTCCATAAAACAACTTCTTGTGCCATGTTTTCTTATTTTTTCACAACAATTTCTTTATAATATTCACTAGACTCTTATTTGAGGACTCAACTAAACCATTACCTTGTGGGTAATACACAGTAGAGTGACTAAGTACAATATGATATTGATAACAAAATTCAAGAATTTTATTGGAAGGAAAGAAAGAACATTGTCAATGATTATTCTACGAGGACAACCAAATCTTGAGAGTATGTTACCTTCCAAAAACTAAATGATTACTATGTCTATTTCCTCCCTTGTTGGTATCACTTCTATCCACTTTGTAAAATAATTTGTGGCTGTCAAAATCCATTTGTTCTAGCTTGAACATGATGGATGGATTTCCGCAATAAAATGAAGACCCCACTGCTGGAATGGTGCTACAACTGCAATTGGTTTTAGGGCTAAAGGAAAGACAATCATTTTTCCTTCATAACCATTGTACTGGTGGTGATGTCATGGAACAATTTTATTTGAAAATCTAACTAACTATCCCGACCCCACTAATTTGTGCCAATAATGAGAAGATAAGACTCACTATGATCTCACTCATGATCTTGTATGAGACATCGACCCTCGACATACTTGACTCAATCTTTAGGGAATCCATAACTATATTGACATCATATTACACACACTCTAACATAATTACATCAATAATGAAATATTTAATTCTTTACTATGGCCAATAGCTTCATCTCTAACAAATCATAGCAAAACATTTACACATTTATCAAAATAAATTTAAAAGACAAAACTTGATTTTGACTACTATAATATAGGACACTAATAGAGTGCATGCATGTTTAGTTAAATTTGCGCATTGTGAGATAATAACAGTAATTTCACTTCTTCCATGAAATGCACACCCTTCATGGTTGCATTCCACTTGAAGGCAAAAGGAAATAAACTCAAAGTTGTTTATAATAAGTATTCAAATCATTTTTTTGGCTTTGTTTCTTCTTTAAGCCTTGCAAACTTACCTATGGGAATAATTGCAGCTACAACAGCTAATAAATGTGCACTCCAAATTTACTTCACAAACCCTTGCTGAAGGTTACCCATTCTTCCAATCATTTGAAAAGCTATCTCTAGTGGTGCTGCTAACACGAAATTTTCAATTATGTGTATGCAAAATTGTAAATAGCCCTTGATAAGGCATGTAAATTTCTATTCAATTATTTTTCATATATTGAAATTCTCATTAAATTCTAAACAATTAATTTTCATTATCTAGGTAAATGGAAACAATATTGTCCTCACTATCAAATGAAAAAGAGAAACAAACCTTGTATGGAAATAATGCTTGGTGAGCTTGAAAGAAAGAAAAGAACTACTCGGGTAGAAAGGGTGCATTATTTGGAATACTTGGTTGGGGTTTACAATTCTTGTTATAGATTCAGTGATATGCCAACCTAAAATTTTGAATTTTTCCTAAATAAAGGTTCAATTTATTTTCAATGTTATTTCCTTTCAACATTGAAATTCACAGAGTTCCCATTAAATTTTTATCAGGCCATGCCCCTTTGTTCGATTGATAGCCTCTCTATTCTTTTTGGATCAATGAACTTGATCTACACTACTTCCATGGGCCAAAAGTAGAAAATATATGAGGAAATCTATTATTTTACCCTATTTTCAAATAACTAACATTTCTGCCATGTTGATGGATGAATCTTTATTCTAGTAAGATTTTGTTTGTTGACACTAGGCAAACAAGTTTATGGATTTTTATTTCACTGTTCATAACTTAACTTGGATCTTGTTCTCTCTCTATTTCAGGAACAAGATTTCATACTCTTATAATTTCACTAATATTAACTTTAAATTGATCTATTAATTATTAATATATTTTCTAGTGCTAGGGACAACAAAATGCAATTTACGAATTCTTTCATTTTCTCAAATCTTAGACACAATATTTTGGAATTGGTGTTTTCAGTTTATTGGCCATAATTTTATTGATGTTGTGATGTCAATAAGCATATTGATTATTTAAGTTTGTAGATGATTTTCCAGCCCAATATTGCAATGTTAATATATGATTGATTGAAATTTTGGGAGGAAAAATATCAATTAGATGTAATTGAACTTCTAGTAAGCGGCTATAACAGTATACTTGGGGGTTTGTTTAGTGGGGCTTGTTGAATCACTTGTTTTGGGTAATGACTAGAAAACAACAAATGAAACTCGTTATAGGAAAAACATGAGGCTGAGAATTAGTTACAACTACTATCATTTTCTTTCCATGCTTATATGTTGGCTCAAAGAACTCTAAATCTTGTCCTAGTTTTGAATTTTGCATTCCAAAGAGTGGATTTTATATTCTTCAATTGAAATTGGTAGGGACTTGATGCTTCACAACTCCTCTTGTTTAACAAATGATTCAAGTGTTTGTTTTTTTGTTTTTTTGTTTTTTTGTTTTTTTTTGTTTTTTTTTGTTTTTTTTTGTTTTTTTTTTTTTTTTTTTTTTTTTTTTTTTTTCTGGATTGATAATGCAAACATACTGGGTTTTTTTTTGGGAATGATAGTGATTTAAGATGTTGATAATATTTTCATCGATTCAACTCTTGTGCATGGAATCCCCCCAAGGGATGTTTTGGGGCTTAAAGCCTAAGTGTTGACCAAGTCATTTGTAAAATCTCCATTAATTATGGGCATGGAGCGCGAAGTTATAATAGAATCACAGGGTTGTCCGCCCTCATTTTTGTAATGTAATGTTGGCTTGATAGACCTACCCATCGTCCACAGACCATGTGATTGTATAAATAGAGAAAGGCTCTAAGTGTATAACATAGTGAATAGAATGGAAGCATGATGAGTCTAAGAGATTGAGTCAAAATGTAAAGTGTCTCTTTGGGTCATAGAGGAGGAGAAGGCTTTGCAGCTAAGTGCGCAGAGGCCTAGTAGTCCACATCTAAGTGCGTGGACACCTGAAGCCGAGTGCACAGGGCGGGTCAAGTCTGTCATCATCATAGGAATTAATAAAGAGAATTTTACCATATTATTGTGTATCTTTCCCTGTTTTAATATATGATTAGGTTTAAATTGCAAGTGTATTGTTTATTTGCTGCGCGAACTCTTATGAATGTGTAGGAAGATAATTGACTAGGTGTAGGAAGATAAGTAAGATCTCAGGTGCGACTTAGGTGAATAGTGCATAGTGCTACTCCAGCAGCGTGAAAGCTCCATAGCCCCCGGTTAGGGCTAAACGAAGGAAAGTATATCAGTGCGTGAAAGCCTGGGAGGTGCACAAAGCAACCTGTGTGAAGGGACTAAAACTAGGTTCTAGCACCCCCCATACTACTTCGGGTGAGACCTCAGTCCAGGCCCCGTGGACTGTTGCTGAAAGGCTAGTAGTATAGGGATTTGTTTAGCTAATTAACTCCGAAGTTGAGTCAGGCCCCAACAAGCCAATAAATGGTTCCATTTCCAGGAGCGGGATCTAAATAGAGATGTTTAATGTCGTATCACTGGAATCTAAAAAAGAAAGGAATTGAAGATTGGTTGGAAAAAAAGATTCATAAGTTTGCGGCATAGGAAAACAAGAATCCACAACTATCAAAGGAAGAGTGGTTAGACTGCTACTTATATACAAATATCCATGAAATTTTCTTCGCATATTTCTCCACTGAGCTATACGAGTGGATCACGAAGCTAGTAGATAGCCAAGGAAGGTGTAAACTCGACAAACCTATTGTGTGGACTCCAGAATTGGTGCGCAAATTGGAAGCATCAAAGGATAAGATTGTGTCTGCTATTGATCACTGGATCGATCGAATTGTAGGAGGATCCATCACTGAGTTTGTAGTGGATACTTCAATTAGCTATAGCGAGGAAGAATAACGCTTCCTTAAAGGGTCACGAGGTAAGTACGTTAAATATTTGAACACTTGGATTAAAATTCTACTGTGTGAAAAATGGGTTATGTGAATAAATTGATGTTTGGGGCTACGCGAAGTGGAAAAATATATCGAAATGAAGGTAGTATAGAACTAGAAACTATCCCCTTCATGTTACCTCTGTGAGGGGGCAAATAAGGGCTCGCGAAGGTCTCACTAAGAAGTGTGATCAATTTGATAAGGCAGAGAATTCTGTGCATACCACCCCCACCCACACCACCACCAGTTTCACCGTCTTCACCCCAATCTTCGCCCACACCACCTTCGCCACCACTACGAAGCAATATGGAAAGCATGATAAAGTTTACAGTGTTCAAGGGAGTAGGGAATGAGGATCCAGACCATTTTTGGTTCATGATAAGAGTTGTATGGAAAGCGTAGGGAGTCACATATGAACATATAAAGAAGGCAACATTGGTCAGCACTCTGTAGTATTGCGCACTGACCTAGTACATTAAGCATTCCATTGACAATCCAAATACGGGGATCGTTGATATCCAATCTACGTTAAACAAAGAATTTAGCAGTCCAAATTCAGAGGCGCATTCGATCATTGGGTTCAAGGAAATCACAAGGCTACCAGGCGAGACCCCTTGGGAGTTGGATCAGAGATTGAAGTGCACAATTCATGAAGCTAACATGATGTTGACTGACGTACAACACCACAAATGGTTTGTAGCATCGTTAATGCCGCATCTAAGGAATGTGTTGTCACAACAGAGGCTAACAACTCAGGGTGAGGCCTTGGAGGTCACAATGAGATTGCACGAAACCCTAATACAAGATCCCAACCTGGTAGTTCAGTAGATTTGCGTGGAGTTGAAAAACTTGTGCCTTGAAATGTAGAGTTTGGAACAAGACAAGACAACTCGCCCAAAAGTGCGTGTTGAGGTAGGTGCATAAAGTGCAAGTGTCAGGGACATGACAAGGACCATTGTCTAGTGTTCATGAATTACCTTGCGGGAGGAGGACCAATGCCATTGAGACTGGAGGAAAAACTAGGACCAAGTGCAATGCCTACATTATGGTGCATGATTTCTCAAATGGGAGGAAAGCATGCTATAGATAAGTACCATTTATGGTAGAAGTACACGTAGAAATCACAACAATTATTCTCTAATCTATGTAGATTATTAGGACATCGTGAGCGCACCTGTAGAAGTTATGAGCTGATGATGGATCAGACTCCTACCTATAGATTTTATGCTGAAATGCAGGTCCTTGACTAGAATGCATTGATGGCTCGAACCAGAATTCAGGGGCATATACAAGGCCGAGGTGGAGGAGGACTAGGAAGAGGTCATGGATAACTAATATATTACAATTGCGGAGGGCCAAGACATTTTGCCCACGATTGTATGAATCCAATAGGACCATCATGCTTGTATTATACGTTGTTTGATCATGAGATGGAAGATTGTCCCACACTCATAGCAAGGTTGCACAATAAAGGAGCACTTTGAGCCACACAAGGAAGACCCTATTGTGAATATTATGCTCTGAAGTGGAATTACGACAAGGGATGACAAAGGTAAGTAGCCTGAAGAAGGTACTTGGTTTCGCAAGGCTCCAACGAAGGAACCAGATTTTGATTTGGGGCGCACTAAGGAAACCTTCATTGAAGACAAGAAGAGCTTTAATGATGCCTCCAATTTAGGAAGTAAAGGCAGACTAGAGCTAGAAATGGACCTATCGATGCTCACCACATTCTTGGAAAGATCATGAAGCTATTGCGTGACAGCAAGGTTGTAAAAGGGATGCAAGAACTCATAAATAGATGCGTTGGGAATATGTAAGGAGAAGTGTGCATAATCCAGAAACTGGGAAAGGACATAACGTGAACATAGAGGGAGATGAGATTGGTCATGCAGATTGGGGAATATGAGATGGACCAAGTGATTCTGGATCTAGGATCAGATGCAAACGTCTTGTCGAAGTAGACATGGGAGTGCATGGGAAGGCCTACACTACAATGGTACCCTATCCAACTACGAATGATGAACCAACAAAAGTTCCTACCTATGGGGAGATTCCACGGAATCATAGTAGATATCAAAGGAGTAAGCATGCTAGCAAATTTCGAAGTGATAGAGATTGTTGATGACAACAATCCCTACCACATGGTATTAGGAATAGATTGGGCCACTGACATGAATGGGGTGATAAATATGAGGAAGGAGAAGATGTTTTTCAGAAAACGTCTCTACGCGTGGTTGTACCTTTAGAGCCCGCAGAAGGATCACACTATAGAGAGCCAGTGCACGACTATGAAAATGATATGAATTGGACTGCATCTACAAGATAACTGTGCGAGAGCAAGACTCGGTGAATCTGACCACGAATGGACGAATCTCATGGGTGCGTGAAAGCACATGCACATCAGATTTAGACAAGGAAATAGCACGATGGCAGAACTGGTTACACGAAGTAACCACACTCAACTGTAACATGATGATGAAGTTTTTGTGATGCGTATCGATGGAGGTAAAGGATTTGCCTATGTATGATGGGTTAATTGAAGTAGATTACTTCCTGAATAGATTTGAAAGTGAGAACCTGGAAAAACAATGTTCCGAAGCTTTGAAATGGGTACTGCATGGTATGCCCGCGAGGTGGTGGGGTACGCAGCAAAGAAGTTTTGAGGACTGCTGCGAATGTAGAAGGACGATGCACATGTAGTTTGGAAAGTCTCAGATGTGATTAACAGACAAGATTTCTAGACGAAATGGTCTGCATGTCCACCTATCTGGATGGATGTAGGCATATGGTATGAAACCTGAGCAGATGCACACAATCATCGTATTAGGTGACACAGTCAGTAAGCAGGTGCGGGCAAGGCAATGGCACAAACAACCCATCCATTTGGAACCACGGAGTATGGAAAGACTAAGTGCGCAACAGGTCATCCACGCAAAAGCCTTTATCAAAGTGTGTGAAGTTCTCAACAAGGTCCACAATGCGAAGCAGACTGACTGTGACCTCTGCATTCCAGCAATTCTATGGTCTTATAGGACTGTGTGCAAGAACCCGACAGTGTAGGCACCATCGAGGCTAGAGTATGAAGCAAACACTGTAAGCCCCATAGAGTATAAAATGCCTAGTTCATGCATGGCAGCACTGGTAGATATGACAGTTCGTGAAACCTTGGAAGAAGAAATACAACAGGGAAATTTTAGGCTCCAAGAACTTGAGAAAGAAAGGGTGTGATTAAGGAAGAAAAGCGCTTCGGTAGAAGCAGAAGTCAAGAAGCTAGAGGAAGAGATGAAGGAATATTTTTTGAATAAGAAGACTTGGGTGATAAAATATGGTGTGCATGATTATCCTGAAAATTTTGAGGACTATCGCCGTGAATTGATCCGTCTAATGCCTTGGCTTGGAGCACACATTACTAAGTGAATCAACCAGGGTGGTGCAATGCAGATGATAAAATGCGCGACGTCCCCTATAATAATAAAAAGTGGGTATTTTTGAAGAAAAGTGATGGATGACTGAATGACACCCTATACAAGTGGCACGACCACCTGACTAGCCGAGGGAAGTATAGTATTAGCGCTCCTGGTAGTTTAAAGGAGGGGCGGGACTATAAATTACTCTACCCTGGAGTTGTGGGATGTTGAAGATGCGCACAGAAATAAAGAGTCACAGGGTCCACGACCATGAAAGGGGGGTTGCGTTGCCACACAGGTTGGCTAGAAAGTGACTGTTGAACTCACTATTCATGATGTGATGCTCGAATTGAGACCAAATGGAGCGAGGGATAGGAATTTAAGAGATTTATGGGTGAGATTTGGGAAAATCTGCCACCAAGGGAGCATTAATGAACCAGATTTGGGGGGAATGGTGGAATTCAAATTCAAAATGCACTATAAATTACAAAGGGCTTCCCAACAAACAAAGCTTGGTCATTTGTGAATTGAGTAGTTGTATACCCTTCCTAGCCTGAGTAGAGCCTTGTTTGACTTGTGCAGAGGATTTACTGAGCCCCTAAGTATGCGAGTGATAGCTTTCTAGTCGGATATGATGGAAACATCTAAGCAAGTTATGGAAATCAAAGAGATGACTACAGAAGAGGCCACACAAGCCCTAATTGTGGGGGATGCCCCTCAAGATGTCGGGATTATGGTAGAAATCCCTAAATCACAGCGCATGCCAACACTAAAGAAAGTCAAATAGGTGATGGTTCCCGTATGTGTGTCCCCACGAAACCTGCTGCGCACCAGGCTAACGATGGAGGAGAAGGGGAAAGCCCTTACCATAGAAACTGACGAGGATGAGGAAGACCTCGAGGACTTGATCATCAAAGAAGATGAGGATGAAGGCATGGAGGAGGAAATTGAGCCTGCGCACCCTCTAGCAAAGCTACCCGCCTATATCCCCCAAGGCTAAAGTGCCTAAGGATCTTGACAAGAGCAAGAGCTCTCTCCAGACCCCATTCCTCCTAGAGAACATCATTTTTGAGGGCACACACCTGAGACAGGTTCCTAGCTTAAAATTTGAAGATTGGGACTTCGTTGGCCATGAGAAGTTTCCTCACCTAGAGACCGCGCAACTCATCAAGCCTAAGTAGAACACCGCGACGGGGGTTACCAAATTAGAGCTACGAAAGTGGTTGCGCAAAGTGGAAAAGGAAAGGCTATTAAACTTGCTTTGGGTGCCACATTTCCACCACACCCCAATCACAATTTTCATCATCAAGAAATTTCTCTGCCTGGTGCATGGTGGGTGTTTATGGCTGGAGGAGCCCATACCCATCATGGAACATTTGATTCACGCATCACCTGGCTACCATGTAAAGGAGAGGACCCCACATATATCTTGGAGGGGAAAAGCAGTGACCTAGCCATTGCAAAGGCCATGAAGAAGAATTATAATCTAGAAAAGAAGAAGCGGGCCTATGCCATATCCAAAGTCAATGACAAAACAGTAAGAGTGGCGACCAAAATATTGGCAAGTAAGGTTATGTGCACGTTCCTTGCAGATGAGGTACTTGTGCTGGTGGTAGCACTTGCTAAACAACACACAAAGGGGGTCCAATTTAACTTGTTCAAGTTCCTCTGCAAGGAATTCTTGGAGAATTTCCATGAAGCTCAGGAATAAGGAAAAATGTTCCACTATGCATGGCTTCTATTATCCATAGTGCTCGTGGCAGGGGAATTGCTGGAGGATAGTCAGTTCCCCACAATTAACAGGGATCTTTGGAGGCTGCGAAGTACACTTCGCTTGGGCCACAAAGGATGCAAACTGGATCCATGAAAGTAAGATATTATGGGCATTCATGGAGATGAACCTCAGAATGGGGATCAAATGCAAGCCGCAGTTATCACCCACTGTCTATAACAACCTACAAAGTTTTGCAGGTTTTAAGGAAGACCTCCACAACATATACATCATAGCACATAAGGACTCAACTAAACAATGGAGAGAGCTACCCTTTGTAGCCACGAATGATGTAATCTTTAATGTACTAGATACATGGCCACCAGAGTGGCATGCTTCCGATATCGGGGCAATAGAAAAGTCTGTGGCACAAAGGAAGAAAGAGGAGGCAAAACTACGCATGGCGTAGTTGGAAAAGAAGAGAAGTAAGGAGGTAGTGGCATTAGAAGCATAGGAGGTGTGGTTCATTGCACAGACAACAGCTGAAGAGAAAAGGGCCACAACAGCAGTAGTAATGTAGGAGGCAGTCGCGAAGGCGTGCGAGGGCCAAAAGATACCTTCACATGGGTAGGAAGCAGAGGAAGAGGATGGAGGCACGGACCCACAACTTGCGTCAACACAGTTGAAGCACCAACACCTGATCAAGCAGATATGGCTGTGGAAGAAGGTCAAGGCATCAAAGTTGTTTATTGATCCGATCAACCTTAGTGAGGGTGATCTGGACAACATTGGAAAGACAGTGCGTGATGTCACCTCTAGGGCCCTCCAGAATTTTGTGAAGGAGATCTAGATTGTGTTGGGAGCCCTCATAGTGTAGCTGCAGGAGTTACAGGTGCACACTCCTCAGGCTAGTACCATTTTAACCACCCTCGTAGTCAAGACAATGACATCAGAGAAGATGCTACATGCTTGGGTGAAAAATACCATAGTGTTGCCAAAAGGGGCACTCGTGACAAAAAGCGAGGCTGATAGGCCTACGATTAGCGCACTGAAGGGTATCGATATCAACATGCGACACTCACATGGGAGACATTCTGTAGGATGGGATTACTGTAGAACTGGGGGATAGGGAGAGCCGCGTCCTGCAAATACTAAGAAAGCAGAAAATCAACATGGAACAGTTGAACTTGCAGTGCGACAAAGTGGTGTTGTACAATTAGAAGCTGGTACAGGTACTGGACGAATCTTGTCAAAGCGTCCCTGAGTTGGCCATCCCAATAGACACACCAGCAGAGGTACACATCCACAGGCTAGCAGCAAGGGTGCACGAGGCGTGGGAGGAAATGACAAACGTTCAGCTGGAGCTAAACCTTGAGATCATAGAGCTGCGGTTGAAGGCACAACCATCCACCCCTTTGGAAGTAAGAGAATAGCGTGCTAGTGCTATTACAGCGGGACTGGATGAGATCGACAGTGCAGTGAGAGACTGCACCAAAATGTTGGATGAGTCATTTGAGGTCCTCACGAATCTACAAGAGGACCCCAACATCCAACGCTTAGAGATAGAGGTGCAACAACTCCAACAACAGTATGACAACATGAAAGGAACTATGTAGATGGTGGCCCTCACTCAGAGGCTCGTGTGGATGCAACATGCCAAAGCACTAAAAGAATAGGTGGAAATAACACGACACAAATAAGTAGTCTTGAAGGCACATGTTCAACCTTTGATCGAGGAGGCCTTCACCGTCACTGTAGAAATTGAAGGCAAGCTTGCACAAATGTAAGGAACATAGGAACAGATGCAAGGAAGCAGTTCTGACACCGCAGTCTCGGAACAACACGTACAGGAGATCCAACAGACAGTCGCTCAGGCACTAAGTTGGAGGGACTCTATACGAAGATCTCCGCGCCGACAAAGTGACTCAAGGGCAAGTCACAATGTTTGAATTGGGGGCGTGTCGGGCATGGAACCCCCGCAATGCATGTTTTGGGGCTTAAATCCCATGTGTTGACCAAGTCTTTTGTAAAAGCTACGCGAATTATCGGTGTGGAGTGCAAAGTTATAATAGAGTCATAGGGTTGTCCACCCTCATTTTTGTAATGTAATGTCAGCTTGATAGACCTACCCATGGTCTGCAGACCATGGGATTGTATAAATAGAGTGAGGATATGAGTGTATAGCATAGAAAATATAATGGAATCATGATGATTCTAAGATATTGAGTCGAAGTATAAAGTGTGTCTTTGGGTCGTAGAGTAGGAGAAGGCTCTACAGCTGAGTGCACGGACCCCTGCAGCTGAGTGCGCAGGGCAGGTCGAGTCTGTAAACACTGGAGGACCTAATAAAGAGAAGTTTACCATACTACGGTGTATCTTTCCCTGTTTTAATGTATGATTGGGTTTAAATTGTAAGTGTACTATTTATTTGTTGCGTGAACTCTTATGAATGTGTTGTATAAATAAATATAATGTAAGACATCCATTTACGTGAATATAACTGACTAGGCATAGGAAGATAAGAAAGATCTTAGGTGCAACTTAGGGGAATAGCACAACGAAAGCTCCACAACCCCTGGTTAGGGCTGTACGAAGGAAAGTATATCAAGGCGTGAAGGCCTGGGAATCTTCGCAAAGAAACCTACATGAATGGACTAACAGTTGGACCAGTTCAACCTCTCAGACATCTCAGGGGTGTGGAAACTTGGTTCCAACACCCCCCCATGCTACTTTGGGTGAGACCTCAATCTGCGCTCCACGAACTGTTTTCAAAAGGGCCAGTAGTATAGGGATTTGTTTGGGTAATTAACTCCGAACCTAGGTCAGCTCCGAACAAGCCAACATCAACCACAAAGAAGTTTTTTAAATATAATACAATTACTTGATTTGATTAAATATGTTTTTTTAATCAAAGACTCAATCAAAAAAGTTATTTTTTAATGATATCTCAACTAGGCTTTTTAAATTTTTTTAAAATGATAATGTTTAATACGTTTTTATTAAGATGTTGATAATATTTTCATCTGGAAAATATTTTTTTAATGATGTTTCTACATGTTTTTTTAAATGATAAGAATGTTTAACAAGGGGTTTGTTTACTGATATCTTTTAACATTTAGATGTTTGACAATATTTGAGAATGCATAGTAGGAATTCATATTGATGATTTGGTTTTACATTTTTTTTTAATTCTTACAAGAATGTTTTATATGTTTTTTATGATGGGTGGAGCATCAGCCAAAATGTGAGATATATATGTATCATATATCCTATAGAGTGTAATCTAGAATAAAGATCAGTAATGTTGATAGTATTTTCAATGTCACAACTTAATTTAATAAAAGACTCAGTTTTAAAGTATAGTGTAAGAAGTTACATTTGAACCATTTATTTTGATTTAAGTGATAAAATTGTTATTGTCAGAGCTCTCAGGGATTTGAATTGACATGAATGGGTGTACAGTTAAGGAAATTCCTATGAATAGGTCATTGATTCAAATCTCATCATGGGTCAACTAACCAAACAAAAAAGATTTTCATTCATGTTTTTTAGAAGGTTCTCATTATATAAAATTTAATATAATTAATAATCTTGATGACCTCTTATACTCATAATGGAAACCTCCCTTTCTATCATTATCCATAAACATTCATCGAACACAAGTTAAGTGGTTTCACTAGTGTTATAAGGTATTTGACATGTAAGTTTACTAACTTATATGAAGTGCTCACTTGACTAGATTATGTCATTCAATGAGTACACAACATAATCAATCATTTACATTTTAATGTGTTTTATAAATTAATAGAGCACACAACTGAGTTCAGAATGATGTCAAGGTTATCATCCTACAATCCCGACATGTTATACATGTTGTTCTTTCCTTTGGGACCTGTCACATTTTACAAATTCATTTCCATAAAAATTTAACATCCATTGTGAAAATATACGCTCATATATATTATAGTAAAAGTAAACTTATCATTTAAATGCTAAATACAAGATTATGAGAAAGAGCTATGATCTAGTGTTCTTATTAAATTAATACAAGGAATTTTATTGATTGTTAAATGGGTTAGGAATATGTGTTTCCTCCTAAGAGGTCATAGGTTCAACTCCAAATGGGGTATAATATGTACACCTTCATAGAATTTAGTAGTCAAATCGTAGCATGGAGGTGGATCCCTTATCCCACAAACAAAGGGATCACATACACCAATTTGGTTTTTAGCTTAACTATAACCTTAAAATTAGATTATTATTAGTATTACTATTATTTCATTTTATTGAATTAACAATGTTGACTAGTAAATAAACAAATAATTAAAATTAAACTTCCATCTAGTTTGATAAATAAATTTCAAATTTTCCACAAAAAACACTCATATAATAATGTAATAACATTATTACATATAACACACACCATAAAACTAACTTCATACTATATTGTTATAATTTTGCAAAATTTTTCCCTAGTGACAACTAAGAGATTTCTATTTATTTGGTTTATCATGATGTTATTTTCCACATAGCATTGACCTCTTATTCCATCCATGTCATAGAGAATAGCCAACTTTTCACCTTCATTCATTATTTTATTAAAGATACTAACCATAAGTGTCCCATTTTTTCCCAATTTCAGTCATCCTTGTTGAATTGAGACTTCTGTGATCCATATTAAGTTTATGAGATATTTTCAGCATAAATCACAAGATAATTCATTTGTCGACACGTTTGGAACCAACCAGTGTGGTTCATCGTCAGGACAAGTTGAATGAACAGATCATGCTTTGCATGGTAAATATATAGAGCAGACCTCCAATGGCTATATTCCTTGACCAGGTAACGACTATATTAACAATGGCTAGATTTTACTAGTTAGTTAGGACAGGTATAACCATTATTTAATTAAATAAGTTACTTTGGTTACTTAAATTCTTATTAAAATAAAAGTAAATGGACCTTTTTTATCCACTTACAATTATAAATATATATTAAAAAATAAATTATAACCTAAATTCATTTAAATTAATAGTTAGTTATCAAATTTATTATACCTAAATAAAAAATTATAAATATTATAGTAATATATAAATAGCTAGATATATTTATTAAAATATATATAAAGGGATTGTTTCATACATAATTTATAAATAAATATTAAAATAAATTAATTATAAAATAAATTAATTTAAATTAATAATAAGTTATCCAAGTTTATTATATCTAAATATTAGAGTAATTAGTTAATAAAAAGTTATAAATAATTTAGAGTAATATATAAATAGTAAGTTATAATTTTATTAAATGTAAGTTAAAGGGACTCTTTCATACACCTATAATTATAAAGATATTATTAAAATAAATTAATTAAAAATAATTAATTTGATTCAATATTTATTTATAAATTTAATTAAATATATAAATATTTAGAGTAATTTAAGGGTTAAAAAGAATTATTTTAATATTTAAACTTAATGGTTTATTTAAGGGTTAAAATGATCATAGATTAATTTCAAGGTTATTTCCTTTATGCCATTAGCATAAGTAAGTGCTAATATGATACCTCCAACTATATCAACCTCAAAGAACAAAGGCCACAAGAAACAGGAAACTAGAGGAAAAAAACATAGGGAGGGGAAGGTAGGAAGACAACGACTAGGAGGAACACATGCTAGAATTGTTTGCTTGCATTTCTGGGAACCCTGATTTTACCTTCATTCATTATATTATTAAAAATACTAACCATAAGTGTCCAATTTTATCGCTTTTCCCAATTTTCATCATCCTTTCTACACATTCTAGAATTGTTTGGTTGCATTTTTGGGAACCCTTAATTTTTCTTGTAATGTAACTTGATTTTTTAAATCTTTGGCAAACAATAATCTAAAAAACAAAGAATAAATCAACAAAAAATTAAAATATAAACAAGAAAATAATTAGGATTTATTATCACTCTATTCTCATGATAGCAATATTTGTCACTATTGTTTGAGGTGTTCATCCCGAGTCATCCATACATCGTCTATTATGTTTAATCTAACTTTACATGAAATTTAACTTATTCCATTGACCTTTCATCCCAATTCATCACTTTTCTTTGCACTAACTTTACCTCTCTCTACATCATCTTCAATGAGTACCAAATAATTGCAACATAATTGTTGAAATCTTCAATTCGAGTTTAATTTATCAATCAAAAAATGTGCTATGTTTGATGAGGCAATATACATTGTATGTGAAAACTACACTAGTATGATCTAATGTAAAGATGTAAATTTATCATGAGTGTTTTTTTCCTCATTAGGATTGATGCTATAACATTAGTGTAATGTGTATAAATATTCTTGGCATCCAGGTCCAAACATGGCACCTCAAACCACACCACCTAACCTATAGAAGGTTTAGGAAACTTATAGGGCTTAACGATCATGAATGACACCTCAAACAACAATATATCATCTCCTATGTTTATCTCTCACCTTCAATTAAGAACGTGTGCATCTTTAGGATATTTTGAGCACTGGGTATAGGTCTTTGGTCCTTGAACATGACTAAGAGAAGAATCCAAGCCTTAGGTCCTAAAGAAAACTTCTAGGAATATAGGGCCAACAATGCCATGTTGAACCACTAGAAAGGACCTTTCGAAAACATATTCGATCTCCATATGGGGATACTCAATATTATGAGTTTTTTAACATTAAGTCTTATTATTTATAGCCTATATATAGTCAAGGGATAAAACACAAAAGCTAGATTGTGAAGGAAGATTTTGGGCTTCTAGGTCCAAGAATAATACCCTAAACCACCACACATGATCTCTCAAGGGAATCCTTTGCGTCTAACTAGTTATACAAGGACCATTAGGACCTTTTAGTGCTATGTTTGGATCTTGGGGCACTAGAAATTTTAAGTGGAATGTGCACACACTTTAGAACTTGTGCACAATCTTATTTAGGAATGTGCATACATTCTAGAGCATGTGTAAACTCCTAGTTAGGGGCAAAATGCATTCTAAAGTGTGTACATACTCTTGATCAATGATGCATTCACATTCCTACAAAATATAAGTTGGATGTGTGTGAGATATTTTTTTGACCATTGAGGCTATAGGATTAGGTATGCATGATTTTTTCTAACAATACATGCATGTTTCTATGTGTGCTCATTTCCACTCATTAGACCATCGACTTCATGTTAGCACCCTTAAAACAAATTAGTAATACAAACTTAAGAATGAATAAGTTAATCAAAATCATTTGAGGGTGGTAGCACAACTCATAAAAATGATGTTGGACAACCCTTGTTTATGTAAGTGATTAAAATTTCAATCTCCCTCAACATGTCTCACCAACGAAACCTACAAAAAAAAAAATCAAAATCAAATTAAAACAAAGTGTATTTCATAACTCTACATTCAATCATTTCAAAAAATTCAATGCTCGAATCAAAATATTTCTATGTTAATAATTTTGTTTCATAAACATAGGAAGTCATACTTCACAAGAAGGGGTCATATTATCTATAAAATTTCTTTAAATCTCCATAAGTTAGAATCCTATCATCACCCCCTAATTAAAATTCTTTCATGTCCTTGTGCAAAACAAAATGTTTCATATATGTCTTTCTTTCCACCTTGCCTCTTTTAGTACCTCATTCTTGTTGTTCCTTACATGCCCTCCCATGGTCACAATCCATAAACGGAGTAATGTCACCTTTGCCATGATAGCTTTCACTTTTATATTTTCTCTTCTATTCCTCCATTTTGTCATCTAGCTCTGCTATATGTGTGGAACATAGTAAAAGAGGAGAATTAGATCTTAGCTCAATCCATTTGAGATTAATTCTACACCAAGATTCCTTCCATAATTGATGCATAAAAAAACAAGTTTTTAAATTTTAAGGGGAGTGAATTTCTATCCCTTGAAGATCAAGTGGAAAACAAATTCATATAGCTTGGCAATCTTGGAGTTCACCTAGAGTTGAAATTCTAATTCTATATTCAAATGGGGAACTAATTCTTTCTATTTCTCCTCTAGGATGCAAATTAGATCTGTGCTATATGCTAGATATATATTGTTTCAATGGGGTTACAACAAGGTAAACTATGTAGGTTGGACTAATGTAGCCATAGTGGATGAAACAAGGGGGGTTGTGGTAGGGTAGGTTCATGCTATCACAATGGATGCAACAATAAGGACTACAATAGCTTGGTTGTAATTTAGGTTAGGAGGTTTATGGGGGAAACATAATACCTATGGAATTTTAAAGCATTGTTTTGAACTATTGCTACTCCACTTCATTCGATAATAGAAGTAGCAATAGTTTCCAATCGGGAAATAATTAACAAAAAAAAGTTCAGGCACTAAAATGAAAAAGTAGTGAAGCACTAATTCTATCCTTTCCCAATTTGTATAAACCTTTTGAAGTGGGGATAGATGCAAGAAGAAATTCCATGGGATTATTCTTATTCAAGGAGGTGATCTAGTGTAATACCACTATGAATTGTTCCATGGTAGAGTCCTAAAGAAACCTACATAATATAAGGAACTATATGCTCTAGTACAAGCTATTAAGAAGTGCTAGCAATATTTGATGGGTAATGAAACCATCACCATGTTGATCACTGACCACTATCATATTTACAAGCCCCCAAAATAAGGTTTAAAAAATAAAAGTACAAGTAGATAAGGTTTTGTATCAATTTCATTTAATCATTGAATATAACAAGGGAAACACTAATCGCCTAGAAAACACCTTTTCAAGGTTGTGCACATTCTATAATGGTCCTTTTCGAGAAAAGAAAATGGGAGATAATTAATTTAATTATTTAATGTCATCTTTAAAGTTATATTGAGTAATTAAATTAAAAAGTGATTATTAAGTGACTTTTAATTAATTAAGGAACAAAAGCTTATAAAGTCACTTCGCTAAAAAATGAAAAAAAGTACCCATTGTATTTGGATGACCCATGATAATTTTCCATGGTATTCTAATAGTCCATGACATGAAAAAGAAGATTGGATATCATTATTGGATAGGTTGGAAGATGAATTGGATATTGTTTTGTTAACTGATCTGAGAGCTCTTGGATCTTGAAGGAAATGATTGTAGTTTTGATGTTGTGAGATACACCTTAGCTAATTTTAATATATTGGTTTTAATGATGTGATGATAAACCCTAGATAGTCAATGAGGATGGATCAATTCATATTTCTCAATTGTGCTTCATATCCAAGAAAAGTAGGAGGATCCATCCAAGTTTGTCATTGGTGCTTAATTGGTGGATTTGTTTACTGATGGATTTGTAAATTTTTGTGGAAGTATCTATATGGAAGGAAGAAAATTACAACAAGATTAAGCAGATTGAAATATGGAAGAGCTCCAACTTAAGGCTATAGTTGGAAATAAAGTGGAGGGATGAATTATTGAGCCAAATTTTCTAATAGGGTAGCAAATTCATCGAAGGTTGATATTTTCATTACAATGCATTAGTGGAAAAATTCTTGAGTTCGGGTTTGAGTTAGGATTTATTGATAGAATCCAAGTTGGTACAAAGGATCAAATTGAATTATTGTGTCAAATTTTCCTATCAATGGTTTGTCGATTTTGTTGCTAGGGCTTGAGGAGGAGGGTCAATTTTATTCTATTCCATGGGAACCTAAATGCATATTTCCATTGATACAATAGGGGCTTGAATACCTATCTATGAATCAAAGTATGAGGGTTTATTTTATTGAATCCAGATTCTATAAACACATATATGGAAGGTCTTGACTTGTACCTATTTCTGGAGGGTTTAATATTTCGGAAAGCCATATAAATTTTCATGGGTTAAAACTATGATAATAGTAGGATGAATTGAAGTTTGAAGTATAGATTTATTTTTGAGGGTAAACTAATTGCATAGATCGAGTTGTTATATAAGTCTGAGATATCAGTTGTTCAGTTCAAATTATTTTTTGGAGCAACATCTCTCCATGGGGATAAGGGTTGGTGTCCCTTGTGCAGGAAAATACTGGAAGCAACTCTAAGCCCTAAAGTATAGTGAGTTACATCTCATGGAGGATAACTTAACTCAAGGCTAAGTTTTTAGGGAGGCCAAATTACCCTCAAAGGATTTGATTCAATCCATGAAAGCCAAGGATAATTCACAAATGTAGTTTCCTATAGTAGAAAACATATGGGAAAAGATCCAACTAGTTATTAAAGCATCAAGTAACAAAGAATTGTAGAAAGTAGATCACACTCTCTATCGATAATATGAATGATTATACCAGATTGTGAAAAAATAAAATTCCAAGGGCTTTCTATAAATGATTTCATGTAATCATTGGTTCCTCCCCTAATAAATTTGGTTGTGAGTTTGATTGAGCCAATATTTATCTCTTTATATGTTGAGTATTGTTTATAAGCATTGTTGGACACTAAATATTCCATTGATACAGTACCTCCACTATTATCATTTTAGTTCATTTTTGGTGTATTAATGATTTGATGAAATTCCTCTAATGAAATTAAGTCCTATTGGCATAATTAGAAAATATTTTGTAGTTGACTTGAGATGCTCTAAAAGAAGATATTACAATGTTGTTGAACACCCTTAACACATACCAGTTGTGGAAATTACAATGGTATCAATGTTGTGCATCTTTCTAGGTTGATGTGTTTATCAATGGATGGGGGGTTATAGATTCCTTTGATTTTAGTTCAATAATATGTTGATGAGTTCCTTCAAAAGAATGTTAGAAGAATAGGAGGACATTTTTAATGCAAGAGGAAAGCTTGGTCATTCATCTCCATGAAAAGATACCCTTCTTAGCATTGGAGGAGGCAGTAGTGTGTTTACACAATATGGATCATATATATTTCTAATTAATGTAAGAAACTATGGTTCTAAAAATGACCTACTTGGGTGACCGCAGGTTATTAAGGCATGAGGATAAAGAGGTAAGACTTGTTGCTGCACATTTTTTAAATGAACTTATAAGGGTTACATCTACTAACATTTTGTATAAGGAGGATATCATGAGGGAGATATTACAATTAATCATAGAAAGTATTCATGGGTTAAATGAATGAAAAATGCATTCCTTCAATAAGAGGGTTAAGGTCTTAGAATGATGGAAAAGGTGAAATCATGTGTTATCATGCTTGATTATGATTATGATTATCTTATTCTATAGATGTTTATAAATTCATTTATTTTATCAGTGAGGGCCATGGCGAATCCACTAATGTTTACATGAGGATCATTATGGTCACAATTATTTTAAAAAGGTGAAGATATTTTTGAGCCTATCATATCTTTGTTATTGGTTTTTCTAAAATAGAAATTTGTCACTTCAATAATTGCTTTTAAATTGGTATAGAATGTTGATATACAATGTGAAAGGAAGTTAAAGCCTTAGTTTTTTGATGAGGGGCTAGTGGCATATGTAAGGTTTAGATTAGAAAATGGTTATGAGCTTTATGTATGGATTCAGTCCTCTATGATAGCCATAACACATGAGGATGATAGTAACATCACTTCACCAATATATTCTATGGGGATTTCAAATTATAGTCACCAAGAATACTCAGGAAGAGATTAGCAATATTATAGAAGGAATTTTAGAGATAAAGGGAATAACCAGGATGTTGAAGGACACAATATTACGACAAGACAATGAGTTTACAGCCCAGGGAGTTAGGTGCATTAAGATAACTGGCAATCCTTCCAATGTTGAGGAATAGTTAGAGTTGTTGATCCAATAGCAACAAAAAAATACTCTTAATTTGGAGCACAAACCTCTTCATAAATATTTAAACAACGTTTGCAACACCATAAGTCCACATGAGAAGTTGTTCAACACATATATAGAGGATTTGATGACACATAAGAATGAGATGGATTGATAGTATGAGGAAGGAAGAGCCCAATATTGCAATTTTATTCTATATGATAGCGATTATAATGGGATATAAGATTAGGAGGAGGATCTTGGGAACATTAGTATTCCAATTTTAAGCGAAGTAGTGCAACATCAACTAGTGGAAATATCTATTGTGGTTTGTTGATGACTAGTGGGAGAGACATTCTCTACGAGATTGTGGACTCCAAAAGTGATAATGTTATTATTAACTCCTCCTATGCTAGAACAAAATTCCAGTTGGATTGGTGGGAGATTATGAGTTGGTATCGTATTGAATTAGTGATTTTTTGGAAGACACCTCTAGCTAGGGATGTAGCATAGCAAGAGCACTCAAATGTTTGGGATGGTGTGTTCTCAATATATCAATGGTATCTAGGTGGAGTACACCCAAGGGTGGAATAATTAAACACCTTGAAGATATATACCTTGGTTGATTCTCTCAGATATGCTACCACATATGATGAGACCAGGGTTTTGGATCCAGGGAGTCTTAGGCTAGGTGTATTGCCTCACCATTAGACATACTTGATAAGAATGACTAGAGATGCTTGTATCCTATTGATGTAACATGATTAGAGAAAATTCTTATTTAGAGTTATTTGGGATATATGAATTGGACTTGGCATGAAGGTTCTGGATTATACATAGTAGAGATTCTTTAGACTTGTCTGTGACCCAAGAATAGAGGTTTTCATTAATTGTGATAGGCAGTCTCAAGAAGGGAGGATTATAGTGTACCCTTTAGAGAACAAAATAAAAAACGAAATTAACTTAATTATTTAATGTCATCTCTAGGGTGTATTGAATAATTAAATTAAAAAGTGTTATTAAGTGACTTTTAATTAATTAAGGAATAAAATATTATAAAGCCCCTTAATTAAAAATGGAAAAATAGGACCCATGGTATTGGAAGGATGCATGGTAATCTCCCTTGGCGTTTTGATAGCCGATGACAGTTAAAAGATGACAAGAGCTCACTGTTGGATAGATTGGAAGATGAATTGAATATTGTTTTGTTAATTGATTTGAGAGCTATTGGAGCTTGAAAGAAGGGAGGGTAGTTTTGGTGGTGTGAGATCCACCTTAGTTGATCTGACTAGATTAATTTTGATTTTATAATGATATGCCTTAGCTAGTTAACAAGTAGGGATCACTTCATATATCTTGATTGTGCTTCATATATAAAATAAGAGGAACAATCCAAGTTTCTCATTAGTTTTTAATTGGTGGATTCTTTTATTGTTAAATTTGTAATTATTTTTGACAATATCAATATGGAAGGAAGTGAATCACAACTATAATAAGGGGAGAAAAATATGGAAGATCTTCAAATCGAGGCTACAGTTGGAAATAAAGTGGAGGGCCTAATTGTTGGGATGAATTTGCTAGTAGGGTGACAAATTCATTGAGGGCTAAGATTTGAAATACAATGTATTTTTGGAGAAATTCTCAAGCTAGGGTTCAAGATGGGATTTCTTGATAGAAGATGATTTGGTTTAGAGGGAGAAATTAAATTATTGGGTCAACTTTTCCTATTTATTATTTGTTGTTTTTTTTGCTAGGAATCTAGGAGGAGGACTGATTTTATTCTATTTTGTGGGAGACCGAAACCCTATTTGGATGGACAAAATAGGGGCTCAAATCGCTATCTATGGATTAAAATATAAGGAGGATTGAGTTCTGTAAATTGGAATCCAAATTTTGATAGATCTTATCTTCTTCAAGGTGGCTAAAGCATATCACCTCAGTTTGAATCCAACTAGAAGGCTAAGTTTAATGAAACTAGATTGTTTAAACAAATAGATGGATGGTGGAGTCTTATAGCTACTTCTAGAGGATGAAATATTAGGAAAATAATATAAATTTTCATGGTCCAAAAAGAGGATGAATTGAAGGATAAATTATAAATTGGTTGCTAAGTGGAAACTCCCAAAGGTCGAGTTTCTAGAGGAGTCTGAGATATCAATTCTTAGGGCTAAATTATTTTATGTAGCAACATCCCTCAATAGGGCTAAGGGTTGGTGTCTCTTGTGTAGGTAAATATTGGAGGAAACTCTAAATCCTTAGGTAGAGTCAATTAATTCTTATGGAGGTTGAGTTAATTTAGGTCTAAGATTATAGGGAGGATACATTACCCTCAAAGGGTTCAATTCAATCCATGGAAGACAAGGTTAATTTGCATATGTAGTTTCCTGCAAAACCAAACTTATGTGATAATATCCAACTAATTGTTAAAGGGTCAAGTACCAATTCAATGTAGAAAGTATATCGACTCTCTACTGATAATATGAATGATTATACCATATTGTGACAATAATAGGCTCCAAGTGCATTTTGTAAGTAATTCCATGTCTTCACTAGTTCCTCCCTTTATAAATGTGTCTTTTAATTTGATTGAGGAAATTTGTATCTATTTATGTGCTGAGTATTATTTATAAGAATTACTAGACACTATAAAATCCCTTGAAAAAGTGCCTCTATCGTAATTATTTTATGTAATTTTTGGCATATTAATTGTTTGATGAAATGTCCCTAAGCACAGTTTAAGCGCTATTGGCATCATTAGAAAACATTTCTTAGTTGAATGTGTATGATATAGAAGGGGATGTTACAATTTTCTTGAACACCTTTAGCAGATATTAGTTGGGGTTATTACACATTCAAGATTATAACTTTGGGAAATATTATATGTATGGATCCTTTCACTAATAATGCATACAAAGGGTCATATAGAAGATGAGGCATTCAATGTGATTTTTCAATAGCTACAAGTTTAATTGTCATATTTGAATAGGGTGCTTTAGATTCTAGAAAAGCTTTCTTTTTGTAAAGGTGAAAGGTTTCAACTTAATAGATAAACTCACATGTCCAATGTTGCAAGGAAATTTGGTATTGGGAGAACTACTAAAAACTTACATAGTTATGTTCTTGGCCTAGAATGTGGAGCTCAATTGATTAGAGGATGACATGGATTTTGGTACTAACAAACCCAAAATATAATAGGAAAAAATGTTTGTACCATCCCGTTTTTGCACTTGCTAGACCACCAATCTCTGTGGATTTTGTAAGTGTTTTACCAAGAACTAGGATATAACATGATTTCATATTTGTGCTAGTTGATAGGCTTAGTAAGCCATGCATTCTTATGCCTTTTAAAATGACCATCTAGGGACAAAAAAAAACAAACATATTCTTTTAAAGGATCTAGGTGCACTTTGCGATATGGAGGAGAACTATTCTAGATAGAGATGGAATATTTATTATTGCCCTTGGGACTATAGTTTGTGAGGATATGGACACTAAGTTCAAGTGATCCACAAATTTCCATCCACAATCAAATGGTCATATAAAAGTAGTAAGATATTCTTTTGGATTTTGAGGGATTATAATCATAAGCACCCAAGGACTTGGGTGAAAAAAATTATTTGTACTTATCATTCTTATAAAATAGAAAAATATACCTCTACTAGTAAGTTTCTTATGAAATTTGATTTGGTTATTTGCTAAATTCCCCCTTAGATGTTTCATATAGGAAATAAGTAGGAGTGATGGAAGACATCATAAGGGAATAATTTACAACTCAAAAAAGAATTCATTGTGTCAATCATATACATTTTTAGGTACATGAAACATTTATGAAGTCATTAGCAATGTCCAAGGGTAGGCGTGATCAATATAAAATTGAGAAAATATTCAATATGGATCACAAATTTTGATTGAAGATAACGAAATAAATACCATAGGGTCCCAATGATAAATTTAGATATCTATAATATAATCCTTATGAAATGTTAGAGAATATGGGTGATAATCTCTACAAACTTAGTCTTCTCTATCATAGGAACATTTACGTATGGATAAAATCCAATCTTCATAACATGTAACTAATAAAATGTTTGCAAGAAACATCAAATTTGTATAGCATTTAACAATTTATATAAAAAATGACTTATATTATTAATTTAAAAATTTATTTCAATAAACAGGTGTAAAAGATAACATAGTAAAAGGAATGTACAATTATATAGAAGGTTTTTAATATTGTCCATTTTATTGTAAATTAAAGTTCTTATATTACTTTAAAAATACATATTACATCATTAACATCTACGTGGCTAGAAGGAGGAAAAACATCTTGACCTATGCCACCAAAAAACCACTAAAACTAGATAACTACAACCATGCTTGCACTTCTTTCTCCCAACATAAAAAACAAAGAAAATTTTACATTGAATAAACACCTAAAAGGCCCAAGGTAAGGCCAACAACCCCATATTCAGAATTAAATTCATTTTCATAAAAAGAATAATAAAGGTTGGTTGATATGACAATCTAGGACTATCCATGTTCCAAACAAAATAGGCGATGAAACTATGCACTAGGAGACAACCTTCCCTGTGCATGACTTCGTACAAATCACTATGCTCCATCCAAAATCAAAATTGAAAAACTCACGACCATGAAATTTTTAAGTTGCCATTATCCATGAATGAAGGAACTGCCAAAAAACTCGATACAACCATCCAGGAATACCTAGATTTGTCCCACCATACTTTTTTCATACTAATAATTTTTTGAGGAAGATATGTTGGCTAGAGCTGGAGTGCTGGAGCCAATTCCTCCCCTCCCTAAGAACCATAAGGAATGTGGCTTTCCACTTGCATGAGGTAGGTAGCTATATTGTCAACACAGAACCTTAGGTTCTGCAGCGCCCTTTCCATGTCTTCAATGGAGGAGAAAAAATTATACTTTTCAACTTGTTTATCTGTTAACACCAACCCCATAAGTGTCTTAATTTTCACATGTAGCTATACTGAATTTATGTACTGCTTGTGCCTTCCCCTGATATTACTAGGGTCAAGAACCCATTTAGAAATGTCCTCCAAAAATTTCAAGTTCGAGAAAGATTTTCTCTCCTCCCCAACTTTAATTTCTATTTCACGAATCTCCTCGAGTGTCTCTAGAGGAATGGTGTTGAAATAAGTTTCCATTGAGTTGTGTGCTAACAAATTGGCACCTCATTGACTTGGTTGAGCTCTAGTTTCTCCTCCACTCCTACTTCTCCCTCTTTTCCTCAACAACATTATAAGACCATTGGAGGTCTCTTCTACCTCTTTAAAAGGATTTCCTCTACCTGTAAAGGGAAAAATATATAGATTTGACTCGATCTTAGCAAGACCTCGGAACCACCAAAGGACATTGTCATAAAAACACCAACCATTGGGATTCAACCTATGACACAGACTCAACAACCAAGGGGATGGGAAAATCAATGTCAATCAAATATTTAGATCTCTTAAATATTGAGAACTATAGATGGTCACTATTAAATGACATTTCCAAGCATAAAGGATGTAAAATACATTTGGATTGGAAGGAACAATTGAGAGATGGAATGTAAAAATCACAGTTATCCACATAAATGCATTTTAACTTCAATTTTTTTAAATGAGATGAAACATTACTAAATATAAACTAAGTCTTCTCATTATTTTATAACATTTTTTTATTAATAACATTTAAAATATGAAAAAAGGGCACACATTTACTATGTTATAATAAAAATGTGTTAATTTAGGTCATTGTAATCGAAAGACATTTATTATTATTACTATTCTACGGTGAAATTATGTGAATCATTTTAGTTTTTGTATAAAATTGTGTCATTTAAGAAATTAGTTTAAACATAGAATGGTTTTTATTGTTTTATAATAAAATTGGAAATTGTCTAAAGATGTTACGTTTTGGGGCTTTTGGTAGGAAATTGGTGAATTTTTTGGCCAATTTTTTTTCTTAAAATGGGCCCTTGACCTCATATATGGACTTAAAATCCTAAAAAACCCTTGAGGCATAGGGATTATGGAGATTTATAACTCAAACTTATGATTCCAAGAAATATCTATCAGATTTTGGTCAAATTAGATTA
>APFE030496715.1:39381-63659 GCA_000404065.3 Pinus taeda
ATAAACAGATAAATTATTAATTATCTTATTTTTCTCTAAGATTATTTAATTAATCATTAAATAATTATTATTCTTTCTCAAGTTTGACTAAATCCCTTAGGAACAATTAAATAAATCGTTCTTTGTATATTATTCCTTAACCAATTTCTTGAGATGACAAATAAATCATTAATTTATTTATTATTTCTCAATAAAATTTTAAATATTTTTTCCCTCCTAACCAAATATAGTAAAATATTCAAAGGGGTTATTCCAAGAATGGGGTTAATAACATTTTATTATTGTGAATTATTCAAGGATAACTCAAAATTTTGTTATAAATAGAAGGGTTTTCCATTCATTATTCGCATTTGATTATTTTCATTGTTGCACTCAATGATGTAACTCTGATTATTATCACTATCACACACCATTTTTCTTTCATTTGAGTTCCCATTGAGCTCAAACATTTTGTTTGTTGGCTTTACACATTATAGAGGAGAGAGACTCTACACAAGCTGAAGACATTTGAGGATAGCCAAGAACCCATCCCATAGAGGGGGACTGGTAACATATATTTGTTCCCTTCTTAGATGTTATAATAAAATATATTCTTTGTATATCTAGTTTCCATTGGATTATTGGAGTTAATATTACTAGTTCATTTTGCTGTTTAGGTATGATTGTGGCATAGATTCAGACTTTGGAAGGTTTTGTTTCTATCAATTGCTGCAGATCTAAAATGTTTAACAACCATTTATATTGTTGAGATTGTTTGTCATCCACATTCTTAAGTGTTTTCTTTTCTTACATCTTTGAGAAGAAAACACTACAACATATAGCATACTTTGAAACATTCCCAACAACAACAGCATGTATTGGTTGAGAAAAATACAACACTTAACCATGAAGGTGAACATTTGACAAAAAAATATTATGTGAGTGAAAAACTAACTTCAATGAAAATAGATGAAATAGACCTCATACATTTATGTAACGACACAATTATTTATAGTATACTTCAACCATAAACTATCTACATAGAGCATTCACTAGAAACCTTGTAAAGGCTATATAACTCATTCATTGATCCCACCATTGGTACAAAACACGTAAGTGATAGAACCATGCAACTAACACAAAACCTATGGGTATTTCATATTCATATTAAATGTTAGTAGTACAAGTTATGCAAAAGAAAAATACGCCCAAATACATGAACTTAGACTATGATTATTCATATTATACTATCCAACCAACGCCATTACAATAACCAAAGTATACATTCATAATAGAATAATATACTATCAGAGCCACAATATAACAAGAGGAAATAAGCACCATCAATATGATAACAAAACAAAACAGCCATCAGCATAACAAAAATTTAGAACCCTCTATGGACAGTAGCTCATTTCATAGCAATAGTCTCTAGCATCATGCGTTGGGGAATCTTTATCCTACTCATCTTGATGAGCTATCCTCATGCATGCCAAGCCACAATTGATCATTAGAACATACTCAGTTGAATCACCACCATAGCTCATATCTAAGAAACATGCACAACTGAAGGATACATTATCAGTAGAAGAATATTTTATTTATGGCATGGTCTTCTTAAATTTATTGCACATCTTCATGGTTTTTCAAGCATGTGTGTGGCATGTTGTGCGCGGTGTCCACCATACACTGTGCGATTTCTCCACATAGTAAAAATTTCAAAATTTTTCTCCCTTTCCCTCCTTTTGCCTCATTGACCCCAACAAGCCCCCAAAACTATTCACGGCTCATCCCCGAGTCACTTTGGCATGATTGTGCACCAAATGAATGGATGACCTTTATTTTAATTTCCAGAAAAGATGAAACATTTCTTTGGTTGTGTGCATGGTTGTATTTTCTACCTCTATCGACCTGATAATGATTGTTGTAGTCTCCACAAGCATATGAGCATTTTGTAATAAGGGTTCACTCTCATCAATGACTTTATGCATTGGTGTATATGCTACAATGATATTATATGTGAGTTGCATTGGTTCATTTGGAAACCATACCATTTTCTGAGCTAGTTGTTGTTGTTATGCTTTTCATTGGTTAATATTTCCGTCCAACATCAGACTTTCAATCATTTAAAATATGTGTTCTAGTACTGGTAGAGATGTCAAACTACTACGTATAGTATCATTTTGTTTCTCTATAGCTTGAATTTTGTTACTGATGTCTTTAAGACTAACACTATCTTGCAATTAATTCTACAAGTTTATGCCATCCTCATATAATTTTTTTCATTCATTCTTAATCTCTCATGCACTCTCAAAAGATTCAGAGGCTAGTTGGACCCTTCCCTTCTCTTTACTTCTTTTGGTGGGGTAGTGGTATTTATCTACAAATATATATCTTCTAGCTTTTCTTTTAGGTTTTGAATGACTTATTCAATTTTATACAATCTCTCCTCCATGGGATCATCAATTTCCATGGGGAAATCTTATATTTTACTTTATATTTATTCGACATCTTATTGGAGTGTCCCTTCTCTTTATTTGGATTTTGGACATCCTTCTTCCAACTGTCTGTGATGTCTATAGATCCTCATCCTCATTAGTGAGATGGACTAGGTCTACTGAGGTTTCTTGTGTCATGAATTGTACTTCCTAGGAGATAGATTGTTTCTGTGTATGTAAACCATGCAATGGTAACTAAGAAATAGTTAAATATACCTTAGATAGCACTTTAGCCCCGTATTGGAAATTAATGTACGAAAGTGTACAAAGGCTAGGGGAATGACTAACATGAAATAATTTACTGAATTTGAGGATAGTTCTAATGGTTCGGTTTCATATTTGGTGTAGGAAGTGCACTAGTTGTCTTTATCACACTAGGTGTAGGAGTAGCTACCTTAGATTCCTCAAACTTTAGATTAATTTATGCCAGTTTCTGCATCCAATACTATAATTTCCTCTAATCCTATGTTTATGTTTCAATAATCATGATCAGAGTGGAAGTTACCTACTCTATATCCTTTTTTATATGCTTAGATAATTTTTTTAATTCCTTCTTCAACAAAGAAGGTACTTCTAATCTCATTGTTTTTCTTGATTTCTACTTCTTTCTTACACCCATTTGTTGGACCTTCAATGGTCACTTCCCACCTCTTAGTGTAGCTTCCTCTTCTTTAGGGTCCCACTATGGTGTGTTGGGATTCTCCTCTTTAGGTTGTTATAGTGATGGTTCTAGATGTTCCTCCTATTAAGGATAAATCTACCGTCCCTATTAGATATCTTAGCATTCTTCCTCTATGCCATTTTCAATTCTATGTACTTTTGGCTACTCATGAGGGGTTGGTATGTGGCATTATATTGGCTATTTTTTCACTATCTACAACACTACATGCTCGTCGAGCTTATATTGATACTTCAACAATTGTTTTGTAGGATGTATTAGTGCCACTAGGTGGTTTTGAGTAGTATGTATGTCTCCTAGTGCATGGAATGATCTAGGGAGGAGGACCATGGCTTAGGTCCTAGTAAAATACTTAAGCAATTTGAAACCATGAACAATTGATCAAACCAACCCACTTGATTTCTTGAGGGTATCCTTGACCTCTAAAAAAGGATGTTAGTAGCCTAGAACAAGTTTTTGACCATTAGGTATGGATTTCAATGCTTTCATATGGTCAAGCATTTAAACAAAGTATAACTCTCTAGGTATTCAGGGACAAAATTGACAACTTGAACAACCACAAATAGCCTCTCAATGTTTTAGGAAACTTTTAGGGCTTAAGGGTCATTAATTAGAACTAGAATCACCAAATATTATCTATTATGGTTATATTTTTCTTGCAAATATAAATGTGGGAACCTTTAGGATATTTTAAGAACTAGCTATAGGTATTGGATCCTTGGACATGACTACGAGAAGGAAACCATGTGTTAGGTCTTGAAAGGATCTTCTAGGAATATATGGAAAATAATGAGATGTTGAACCACTACAAAGGGCCATTTCGTTGCATATTTGGTCTTTATATGGGGATAGGTCCTTTGTGGTCACATATTTTGTATCTAGATGGGGATATTATAGCATTATGAGGCTTTTAACATTAAGTATTCATCTCTTTACCATAGATATGGTCAAGGATCAAACAGAAGAGATAAGCCCTAAAGGAGGCTTATGGGTTTCTAAGTATAAGAATAACACCTTAAACCACCAAAAGTAATCTCTCGAGGGAATCCTTTGCCTCTAACTAGTTATATAGGTATCATTAGGACTTTTTAGTACTAGGTATGGATCTTGCGGGCCTAGATATTTTAGCGAGAATGTGCAAACACTTTAGAACATATACACATTCCCACACAGGACTGTGCAAACATTCTAAATCATGTGAAATTCCTATATAAGAGAAAAACACATTATAAAATGTGTACATACTGCTGATCAAGAATTTATGCATGTTCCTAAGAAATATAAGTTGGTAAGTGTGTGTGATACTATTTTGAGCATTGAGGCTATAGTATGAGGAATGCATGCACACTTTTGTGTGTGGTCATTCATTTGCATCTGATTTCCACTATTTTTATCATCAACTTCATGCTAATACCTTTGAAAAAATGACTTATTCTTATAAATAGAAAGTCATATTTCATATGAAGGTCATATTTCATATGAAGGTCATATTTTTTGTAAAATAGGCTTTAAATTTCCACAAGTTGGTGGTGTATCATCACTCCCTAGTAGAAATCAATTCTCATCCTTGTGTAATAAAAAAAAAATTCGATACATATTGCTTACTACCTTGCCAGTTTTGGTGCCTCGTCCTTTCTATTCCTTACATGTGTTACTAAGGTCACAATACACTCATTAAGTAATATCACCCTTGTAATGATAAACTTCACCCTTCTCTATTCTCTTCCATTCCTTCGCCTCCCTTTGTTACGCATGCACAAAATGTGTACGATCATCTTGTTGATGACCATTGTTTGGCCATCAGTTTGGGGATGGAGAGATATGGACTTAGTGAGCTTGGTGTCTAGAATCGACCAGAGACTGGAGCAAAATGTATTGAGGAACCTACTGTCCCGATCTGAGACAATAGACTCTGGGATCCCAAAGTGTACCCACACTCATTCAAATAAGAGTTTAGCAGTGGCTTGTACTGTGATATTCTTGTTGTAGGCCACCATAATGGCCATCTTCAAGAATCTGTCGACAACCAAAAAACATAGTCATTGCCATGCTTAGTAGAAGGAAGTCCCGACAAGTAATCCATGGAGATGGATTCCCAAGGTTGACTAGAGGTAGGAAATGGAGTATATAGGCCTTGCTTCTTGGTGGTGGGTTTGGCAATGGTGTAGGCAAAGTAGGATCTAATGTATTTCCTGACGTCCTGTTGAAGATTCATCCAATAGAAATACTTCTACAGTACTACCACCATTTTCTCGACCCTTAAATGCCCACCAGCTTGACTGTAGTGCATTTCCCAAATCATCTTGGCACGCTCGATTAAAGGAACACAAAGCTGTCCCAGGTGGCATAAAAGGGAATCCTCAAGGTGAAAATCTAAACTTTCTGACCCTCCAAGAGCATCTGGTATGTGTGGTATAATTCTGGGTCACTTTTACAGAGAGGTGGCCAATTATAAGTCTCATACCCATACGATTTGAGCATGGTGGTTAACGCCATGATCAGTGGTCAACTGTTGTCTGCAACATTATTGGTGCTACCCCTCTTTTACTTGATATTCAAATGGAACTCTTGCAGGTATGTGGACCAATTCTAATGGTGATCATTCTACAACTTCCCTTGTGTCTGTACAATGCTAGGGACTAGTGGTATATGTGGATGACCATTTCCTTCCCCAAAATGTAATGCTTCCATTGTCAGCAGGCCTTCATAATGGAATAAATCTCTTTCTCATAAGTGGGATTCTTCCAGACTGTGTTTGAAAGTGTCTCAGTGTGATATTCCATTGGATGCCCCTGTTGAGTAAGGAGTACCCCAATAGCATAGTCAAAGGCATTTGTCTCAATCTCAAATGGTCGTTGCAAGTCTGGAAATGTGACGCTGGTGTAGAGTAGAGGTGATGTTTAAAATATGCAAATGCCTTATGTTGAGATTCAAACCAAAATAATTTTTCTTTCACTCCTCCCTTGTTGTCTTGACTCAAAGGCCAAGTGATATGAGAGAACCCAAACACCAACCTCCTATAGAAATTGGTAAGACCGAAAAAGATGCGGAGCTTTGTCAAAGTTGTGTGGGCTGGCCAATCCTGAATGACTTGGATCTTGGCCAGATCCACATGCACCCTGTTCATCAATAATGTATTGAAAATACTACACTTGGGTCATGCCAAAAGTTAATTTCTCCAAATTTTCACATAGCTTATGTTTTCGTAGTGTTTGGAGAACCTATCAGATGTGGTGGAGGTGCTATTCCCAACTCTGGTTGAAGATCAAGATGTCATACAATTATACCACTACAAATGAGTTGATGAATGGTTGAAATATGTCATCCATCAGCTTCATGAAGGATGCAAGAGCATTCGTCAACCCGAAAGGCATAACCAACCATTCAAAAGGGCCCTCCTTCGCTTTGTAGGTAGTATTCCACACATCAGAAGGTTCAATTGGTACCTGCTGATATCCAAAATTCAAGTAGATCTTGTTGAAATATTTTGCCCCTTTGAGTTGGTTGAGAAGGTGATCAATACATGGAATAGGATACCTATTCTAGATAGTGATCTTGTTTGGATCCCCATAGTCAATATAGAGTCTCTAGGTCCCATCGTTCTTCTGTACTATCACAATCAAGCTCCCACAGGGCGATGAACTTGACTGGATGTGACCTTTCTATAAAAGCTTCAACCTCTGCCTCTTGATTTCATCATTCTCCATAATGGAGTGCCAATATATTGGTCCATTGGGCAACGAAACACTTGGGGTCAGGTTAATGGAGTGCTTGACCTGACAGTTTAGAGGCACCCCTTCGGGGCAAGTGAAGATGTCCTCGTACTCCTCCATGACCTTGTCCATCTATTGTTGTCGTGTAGATGGGGCCTGTCTAGAGGTCATGGCCACCCTCTTCTTCATTCCATGAGGATGTATTGTCAGGAAAACAAATTTCCCAGTTTTGGAAATGAGCTTACCATATCTTTTTACAGTAATCAAATAGATGATGGTAGGCGACACTACCTCCAATATCCTTTACAACTTATTTCCAAAGGTAACAATAACGACGTGAGGGCTTGACTTATACATAACATGTTTCTTCCACAAGTATGGTTGGCCTAATAATACATTGCAAACATCAAGGGGACAAGCATCACATAATACCTCATCCATGAAGGGCTTGATGCTGTATGGAAGGTGACACTACTTGCTCACACAAAGATCACATCCTTGGTGAAGTCAATTGATTGTGTACGGTTGTGGGTGTGTTGTGATTGGTAATCCCAATCGCCTCACAACCTCTACTTAAAGGAGGTTCTTTTGGCCCCACTATTGACAATGAACTGTAGTGGGGAACCCTTTACTCACATCTAGGAGTGGAAGAGGCACTCCTCTTCCTCTTGATCAACAGGTGATGAGCCTCATAAATGGATAATTATATGGGCTCGTTTTACCTCCTGACCTAGTCAAATCAACCATTATCTTAACTTATTGTATGATTTTCTAATTATATTTATGCTTATAGAGTGAGTTGAGTTAGTTATGATGGCATGTGGTCTAGTATGTGTTTAATGCAGATTATTGATGAATTTAGTGGTCAAAGGCAGAGATCTAGTCAACAAATGGTAGAAATAACTCTAAGTGGACAAAGGAGAGGACTTATAGGAAGGAATCCCCCTCATTTATTACTCCTCACTTCGAATTCCCCTTCATTCAGCTCAGAGTACAAACAACTAAGTCATGCATTAGCAGGCAGTCAGGCAAGTGGAGGATAACTGATGATTATCTTCCGTTTTGGGAGCCAAGCCTCCCTAATTTTGAGGAAGATATTGGTAGCTTCATTTTCATAATTAGAGAGGCCTAGGGCATCACTAGGGTCATATTTTTGTTGGATTTTTTCTGTAGTATTTCTTATGTAAACTCTGCTCAACTTCGAGCTTATTATCTTGACAATTCATGTAATCTTGTTATTGTTTTGAGAATAAATATGGAATCCTGTCTGAGTTAGCATTAAGTTACCTTAGAGGGCTGAAGCTCTTGGGTTAGGGCCTAATCTAAGTAGCCAAGCTCCTCTTTACTTGTATTTGTATGCTTCGTTTCAGTTTGTAGAATAGGTTGTTGTTAGATGTATTTCTTTCATGGTTGAGAATAGGTTGCTTTTGATGATTCAGTAGTTTTCTTCCATTTGTGCTTAACGTAGTAGGTTAAGTAGTGATAGAAAGATGATTTAAAAGGATAGAAATAGTGCCTTGGCCTCTCTTCCTCCCTTTTGGACCATGATTTGAGGCAAAGACCCTCTTGCTGCACCAAAAACACAAATTTTCCTCATTCATAGGATTTCTAGTGTTTGTAGCTTCTTAGTTGGCTCATAGTCTAGCTTATCTTTTCTTCAGAACTTCTTCATCATGCTCATTTCCTTATTTTTAATAGTATTCTTTCATGTTCTATTTTCCTACAATGGTTATCAACACTTCCTTTCATAGATCATAGTTTACTTGATGCAAAAACTCTATTTTTTAGATACACTTATTTCCTTGCTTGCTTAATCTCATTGGTTGACTGTCAGTTGTTTGTGCAGTATATATCTTCTAGTAGTAGGCCAACCTATCAGCCATTCCATTCTCCATCTGACCCATGCCCTACAGGTCACACAAGTCTCCCCTCAATTCTGCCTTAGTTTCCTGCATTGTCCATAGAATTTCTTCCTCTCTCCTTGAGCGAATCCAATCATCTTTCTCTCTCCTAATGATTCTTGGTAGACCCTAGGCACCCTAAAACCTCATTCCAACCTTCATCCACCTCTTCCACACCCTAAAAATAGTGAAAACTACTCTTTGCCTCCTCTTCTAGGCCTCCTATAGAACGCTACTTTTCCTCCTATAGATTTCCTGTGTCCCCCTGTAGATTTTCCTGTAGGCTTTCTTTTGAAGGCCGAGCATGGGAAAAGCCCCTAGAAGGTCACATAAGACCTCCTAGGACCCACCCACACCATCCTACATCCTTTCAAGTCCCAAAACCGCCCTCCATTGCCACCTATTCGCTCCCACATTCACAAACAAATAAATTACATGCATGACACATTCACATAAAAATACATAAAAACCGAAAAAGATGCTTTTGTTCATTTACTTTCAGAAATAGCTTAGGTAGATGTTGTTTACTTCACTGAGTAGGTAATAGCATTCTTTACATGGTTTTCATAGTGCTTTCTTCAAAATTAGGATTAGTGGTTAACTAGGATTTCCTTGGTTTGCTTTACATTTTAGTCTTCCTTTCTGCAAGTAGAATAACATCAGTAGAGTAATTTCTCTTTTTCCTTTCATTACATATAGAGCTTATTTTGGAATCCATAGAAGTTGGCTTGAGCTCCTATTGATGTTGCGTCGCTGACCAAGTGACAACCTGCGGTAAGAACTAGTACTTGTGCATATAGCATTGTCGCTTCCAAGTTTGTTACGAACGACTGGGTTGATAAGAGTAAAGTAGGCAACCCAGGATTTGCAGTATTATTGCCGTAATACTGGTGATCACCCCTAGGTTCCTCCTTCTGGATCTTCATGGTGGCAATGGCAGTGTTGGGTTTTGCATTGATAATTTTCTTCCCTTTGTCATTCCACTTGTTGGGCTCTGACTCAGAGTCGGAACATGCATATGATTTTTAATCTTCAGCTCAGCCACAGGTGACTGCTTTCCCTCACACTGACTTATGTTATGAGTTGAGCTCTTATGTAACTCACACCACTTTCCCATGTCCTTCTTTGGCTTCGTAGTATTTTTCTTTGCATGCGGCTTTGGTGGGTTGTCCTCGATCGCCCCAACTTGACTTTGTCCTCTATTCTGCGATTTGGGGGCACCTTTCCTTTGCTTCAGATTTGTAGTTCCAAAGTCTCGCTTCTTTTGTTTAAACTTTTTCTTGATCTTGACAGCATATCAGTATGTCGTGTTGAGTGAGGATATGTCCAAGAACTCCATCTCGTCCTGGATGTACCTATGTCAGCAGTCGTGGTACTTGAGTACCAAATGTTTCTTAGAATCCTTGATACCCGATTTTGTGCAAAGGGTATGAAAAACATTGGTAAAATTTGGGACATATTGGTGCCTCCCCTACTACAGTTTGGTCCACTTTATGTATTTATCCTAATAACTCCTAGTATGGTAGTACTGCTCCTTGATGGGGTCCCAAAACGAATTCCATGTGAGTGCGGCTGAAAACAACGAGGTTGTACTTTCAAGCTTCTGCTCACAGTAGGTTTCCCACCAGTCCATGACATGGGGGGCAACTTGGAGAAGAGCTAAAGTAATATCTTCCTAGCTAGAAAAATCATGAACAAAAAAGTATCCTTCTAGCAGATTTAAGCATTTATCTATGACGTCTACATCTATTTGGCCCTCAAATATGGGAATGTAAAAGTTTACTTGTACCTTAAGGGGAGGGGAGCCTCCAGAGTGGTTGATGTATGTGGATGCACTGCCGATGGGTAACAATTGAAGGATCTGGGAAAATTTATCCATCATTGGGTTCCTTTGTTTCTCGAGGGCCTCCTCGAGCAATATTTTGGTAGCATCTCCTACTCCCTTGTCTTTCTTTTCTTCCCCCATGGGAGGCTATCGGGGTTTCCAAGGCAGATCTTGCAAAGGTTAAACCATATCAATCCCTAACTCCTTATATCCTGACCTTGTTGGGGAAATGAAAAGAAAAATAGGGAAAGAGAAGATTGTTCTGATACCACTGATTCAAATTTAAATAGGAACACAAAAAATTACAGATATAACCAGAAATACAAAGATGCAACAGAAATAACACTTCATTTCATTAATATCAAAGACCAAAATATCCTTACAAACATAATGGAAATAAGAATGTCTGTTAGGTCCCTATAAAACTAGTGATTCCCCCATTACTATTGTCATTATAGCCCTTATAGTTATTATTGCTCCCCTATTGTCCCCATATTGTTATAATGTGCCCCATGGAAACCCACTATTATTATTGGTGTGCCCTTATGTTATTACTATTATGCCAGCTTTGATTATATTGTGACCCCTTAGATTCTTATATATAGAAAGGAGGTTTAGTCATTTGTGTCATCCAAGAATTTTTCATTTGTGTAATCTAAAGGAGGTTTCCCCCTTAGGGATGTTGATTTTGAAGGCATTTGATGAGCCCCGAATTGGGTAACTTATTGGGCTCATTTTTGCCTAATTGTTATTGATCAATCCACCATTTTTCATAGTTTATGCATGTTTTTTGAGTATGTTTATGTTAGTTGAATGAATGAGGGTGGTCACTTTACCAAGAAGGCTAATACGTGGTTATTTCAGGTTTTTTGGACAAATTTTGGAACAAAGCCAAGCATGAAGGAACAAGGGTGAGGATTCGTAGGAAGGATATCTCTTGCATTAAATGGCGTTTCCTCGAAATCTCCACCCTCAATTCGGAGCTTAGCAGGTCACCAAAACGAATCCTAAAGGCAGCCAAGCAGCTTGGTGAAAAGTGATTGTTTACTAGCAGTTTGAACAGCCGAGCCCATTGAGTTAAGGAGGGCTGCTGAGGCCCCTCGTAGTGCATAAATAGGAAGGCTTTCATCCTTCATAGGTTACTTTTTGGACTGTTGTATTTTTCACTATAGTGTTGTTATTTTCTCATCTCATTTTGTAGTTATTGTTGTATAACTTTCTTATGAACATGGTTATTTTTGAGTAATGGAAAGCAGCTTTATTTGGCATTAGTTCTGAGTTTTGTTAGGAGCCTGCAGCTCTTAGGGTTGGGTCCAACCCAAGCACCAAGGCTTCCTTTGTGTATTGTTATTTCCTTTTTATGTCTTTACAAAATAATTTATGTTAAGTAGATTAACTTCTTGTTGGTTACATAGGTCATGGTTGATGATTAGATAGGATTTTCATGTTTATATTTAGTTGATAGATTAATTACAGGGAAGAACTTCAAAAAAAGGCCATCAAGCACCTCTGATCTCACCTCTCCCTCAGTGGGATCGTGAGTTGGGACAAAGGTGACATTGCTGCCAACAAAAACACTGTCTTTGCTTCATCATGCAATCATTAGTGTTAGGTTTTCATTTGCAGAGATTGAAACTAGTTGTGGTTACATCCTCAGGTTCTTGATTACCCAGTTTTCATAGCTATTTCATGTATTTCATTGCAGATAAACATCTATTCATTTCCTTTGTTGTTACTTAGGTCAGATTAGAGTGAAGTAACTAGGTCATTAGTTTTCCAAGTGTTTGTTTATCCAGTTTGAGAAATAACTTGCATAGCACCTGTAGTACCTCTCCATCTACCTGTACTCCATCAATCCTACCTGCTCCATCCTCCAACTTGGATTCTTGCCTCACGTTTTCCATTTGCTCACTTTTCCCTAAATTCCCATATTTTTGTACAACATTGTTCTATCCCTCCTTGAACAAATCCAACCATCCTCACCAATCTTCAACTCCATCCACCAAGCCCTAGACCTCCTTAGACCCTTATCTAACCTCCATACCAACTCCTTCACCTTTTTCACTCCATCAATTCTCCAAAATCCCCTTTCTGAACATCCTATAGAAAATTATAGAACATCCTATAGAAATTCCAGACATCCTGTAGAACCCTTGCAGACTACCTGTAGAAGCTCATGAAAGCAGTTTATTGATATCCAAACTCTATGAAACTCTTTGGAAGGGTTTTAGGGACCCCTTAGACCCTCTCTAAACCTTCCCAACCTCTTGCAATCATTTTCTCTCGCTGATCCACCTCTGCACAGTCAAAAACAGTGAAAGCACATGCATGATAAATCTGACAACTTGTTCAAAAATACAAAAAGATGTTTTCTTCAGATAGTAGTAGCTGAGACACATGTATTTTACCTTCCTATAAGTCAATTATGTCTCTTTCAGTAGCTTGCATCCTCTTTCTTGCATCCGTAGGGCTAGCTAGTAAAATTAGGGTTTGCTAGGGTTTGTGTTTCCTTTCAGCTTTCCAGTTTCTTTCTGCAAGTAGACTAGATTCCATTGAGTTAGCTTTCATCCATCAGTTAAAAAAGCTTCTTCTCAGAGCTCATAGAAGTTGGCTTAAGCTCCTAGCAGGCTTGTGCCAGCTGACCAAGTGACAGCCGCGGCAAGAGCTAGAACTTGTGCATATAGCACCGTCGCTTCCAAGTTTGTTATGAACTACCGGGTTGATAAAAGTAAAGAAGGGAGTCTCAGGAGTTGTAGCATTATTACTGAAATATTGATTCTAATTTCTCCAAATGAAAGATAACCACCTGTAAGGGGAGGTTCTTCTAGAGAAATTGGCTCATCATCCATTGATTGGATGGTATCCTCTTCCACCAACTCTTCCTCTTCAATCTCCTAACTCAACTGTTCCTCTTCTAGTATTTGTGTTGCTTCTTCATCCTGGCGCTACATTTGATATTCCTCTCATATTATTCTCCTCTCACTCTTCTTCTTCTTATTTCTTCTCCTGCAACTCATCTTTCTTCCTCTTCTCCTCTTATTCTTCTACTTCGCTCCTCTTCTCTTCTTCTTGAATAGATCTTGTGTTCAAAGGATCAACTTTCAATTTCCTGTTGATTTCTCTGGTCGAATCATACATGATCCTCTTTGTAGGAGTACTCTTTTCTTGAGTGGTTATTTATTCTTCCTCCTCCAGTCCTATGTCTTGAGTTGGATGATATTAGGGTGAACGAGTCTCCATTACTAGATATGTCTTTCTGTTTTCATTGTACTAGTTCTTTACCTTCTCATCTTCTACTATAGATATAGATGAATAATCTCAATTGAAACTGATCATTTCACAATGTTTCATGTACATTATCTTGGGATCATATGCACAAAAATATTTAGTTGAGAAGTGCGAACAATCCAACCCTTTTATTCATGTTGTTATCATCTTGTGGCTCTTTAACTCATACAATTTGATTCTCAAAGGGAAAGTGGGTGAAGGAGCTTTCTTCCTCCTATGAAGAACTCCTAATAATCCCTTTTCCAACTGACTTTCTACTTCCTGCATGACCACCTTATTGGTCAGATACCATGGCATGACATGAAGGGATATATGAAAACTAAAAAATCTAATGTATGTACCCTCGGGAGCTGCAAACTAATCCACGATATCACATAGTGACTCCTCCACTTGATCGCTCATGTAAGTAGTATTGATCTTGAATATGATATGAAAAATAACTGCCAAGAATTGATCATATAATTTTTCATATGTGCCTTTGAAGCATGTTTTTGATAACACTCTATAGTGGAACTAAAATGGAAACTTGTCATGAGGAGTATGGTTCCAATACAATGTTGGGAAAGCATATTGTGCACAAATTCCATCTAAAATAAAGGTAGATATGTATAATTGTGTTGATTGGTTTGCCCTAAAAGATGCTTTTTCCCACCCCACATGACGTTGTAACTCAAATAACATTATATCTTTCCAATTGAAGACTTTACCACTAAATAAGGCCATGTTGAGCACACATATCCACTTTTCCTCAAACAGCTCATCATTCTTGTGCTCGTACAACTAACAACACATGGAAATTAGATACTTATATACATCTCTAAGAATTTTGGTTCAATAGACTGCAGATGGACGATGGGGAAACTTAGCAGGTTCTCGACACCATGATTTTATGATGTCAGTTGTGTCAAGATGAATCCATCTAGTGTAAAAGTCAGTGTTTTCATATTCTGTGGGCCTGATCATCTTGTAGTGTGTATGCATTCTTTCACCATAATAGGTGGAAATTTGACCGCCACTTTCATTATGAAGCACAATATGAGAGTCATCCATGTGCATGATAATCCACTTAATCACTTTTGTAGAAGGAATGTCCGAGAATATGCATGTGATCCTATACATTATAGACTTCTTGATGTTGATGTATGATTACACATCTTCTAAGTTCTAAAAAACTTCTTCTGTATGATGTGTATTTTGTACTACCCCATGTGATCTTAGTAGACTTATTAATTAAGCACTCTGTATTTGAATAAATGGAAATGGTTGACTTTTTTACTTCAACTGTTTCTTCAATTCTTGCCTCTAAATTTTATTTGGAGGTGACTTTACGTGTAGAAGGAGGCATGGATCCAACATATGATGGAAGGGTGACAATACTTGTTTCTCGAACCCCTATTTGTGTTAGAACACTCATAATGGCATGATTAGCTTAATGCAACCTAACTATGGGGAAATATCCCATAAATCATGTACAGAGAGCCATGAAATGTAACTAAACATTTAAATATATCAATTTCAGCACACAATAACTTGTAGGCATAAAAAAATAGGCATGCAAAATAGGAGGGCAAACTTTCAAAGAATGAAGGAGAGTCAAGGATTAGTCAGGGCTTTTCAGTGCACTCATGTGCTCAATCAAGGGAAGAAAACCATACAGGGCAGATTGGCATACTTCGAGGTGATGAAGAATTGCGAGGTTAGGACTTCAAGTCTTAACAGTACACTCATGAACTTAAGGATATAAAGAGGTAGCACTTGCAGAATCTGAAGGGATGAAGGAACATGTCCTTGGGCCTTCAAGCCTTTAAGGTAATCTCATGTGCTTAAAGGAAAGGAGGGTGCACTGGCACATGCCTAAGGCATGAAGGAAGGCCATTTAGGCCTTCGTGGTGCACTCATGTGCTCAAGGGAGGGCACATTTCTTTGTTATGAAGGAGTGCACCTAAGAGGGAAACTTGATTGTTTTGGGCACAATTTTCAGAGCTAATCAGGCTTTAAGTTCCTAAAGTGCACTCTTCCTTAGGATCGATTGAGAATAAGTTTGATAGAAACATTTCAATATAGGAATGAGAACAAGAAGAATATGGAAGCTTATATATATGTTGTCACAATCATGGCAGAATGTGAAAGGTTGAGGAATGAGTAGAGTTTCAAAATGAAAAAACAAATTAGCACTTTTAGAATCAATATTGAACATAAATGCCAATAAATAAACTAAAACTTAAATAAAATTCAGTAAGAAAATCAAGATCAATAATGAAATAATGAAACAAAATGAATATATTCAACATACAAAACTTACTTGTAATACAGGTTGATGAGGTTTCTTAATCCACAGTTATGTTTCCAACCCATATGGAAATTATTATGCAAATGAGTGATTATTTGGGTTAATTTTAAAAAGTTTACATGAAAAAATATCTCATGCATGATTACCACTTTTGGACATGTGAAAATATTAGTTAAGGGAATTTACGTGGGTTCCTATTTTCTAGGAGTGCACCCACATGCAACAAAGAGGCTCATCCATGGATCCAAGAAGATCACATGTCTTCAACATGAAGGAGTGTGCTCAAGGAAGGTGAACTTGGTCATCATGAAGAAGTGTGCTCAAAGAGTACCCACTTCTTCAACTCAAAGGAGTGTGTTCAACACAAGCGCATGTCTTCATCAACTTCAATTATGTTTTTTCCTTAAATGGAACCTTTCCTACTTTTGTTTTCTTTTTATGTGCTTTTGAGTTCTTTTTGACTGTATGCATGGTGAAAAGGCTAGTTTCTAAGTCAAGGAAAGTCATGAGTTCACTAAACCATGGACTAGATAACTCAAGCACTTCTAAGGGTTAGGTGATGAAACTTAGGAAACATTGACTTAGGAGGATGTGAAATTCTGGAGAAAACACACAAACAACAAATCAAACAATGTGATGACACTAGGGGTTTGAAATTATAGTTCATGTAGGCCCAAAAATTGACTTAGGAAAACTTTTTGGAGGGTTATTGTCACAACAAAAACACTTGGTGACACACTAGGAGAACCCAAACTTCTCTAATATGGTTTCATTTAAGCATAAAGTCTCAATTCTCCAGGAAGCATTGATTCAATCATTGATTTAACTTAGCTCCCCACTCTTACCTAGATAATGGCATAGTTTTCCCAATTCCACTTGTCGGAATAACACATCATAAAGTGATCAATATAATTATCCTATCGATGTAAGTAAGGGTAATATAGCATGGTGATTTAAAATAACCATAGTAGGACTTGTACATATTTGACATTACTCTAGTGCCAATAGGCCAGGACAATACTCTGACGAAGTCACTTCAGGAGCACAATGTTGCTTCACTTCCATCTAACCTCGACAATACCCTGACAAAGTCTCTTACTCAAACTCCCTTTGCAAGAAGCCATTCTCTTATTTCACCCTTTATTTTTCTTTATTTCCCTTTCTCATTTGACTGTGCATAGGTACTTATTATTTTTCAATGGGCAGAATATGGATCCCAACATATTGAGAGCATAGGAGGTTGCTCATTTGGAGACATGTTTTAGACCTCTGATGCTTTGATTTCTAAAAATTTCCCCCTTATCTTAATCTACATAGATAGATAATCAAGAACACACTATTGATAAATAGGACTGAGCACATGAATGATAATCGTAAAAGTATACGAGCATCATGGTTTGCCTACAACTCCCCAACTAAAGGATCATATTTTCCATGGAAAAATCATTGACTTGAAACATGTAAACCAAAACAAAGAATAGGGAGAAATATGAGGCAAGGTTGTATGTTACCATAAGTTGCCTTTTGTAAAATATTTAACCACGTTATCTTGAAGCTCAAAACCAAATTTATTTAAGGAAAAATAAAATCAAAAGAGTCAAAAAAGGAAAATGAAAACACAAAATAAGAAACCACTGCATCTGACTAAATTCAACCTATCATATCCTAAAATAAATGACACAAAGTTGGGTCATGTGAAATGGAACTTCCAATGCAACCATAAAATTTGTACCCAACCTTTGGGTCGAAGGATGTGATTGTCTATTACCCACAAAATCCATACTACAGTGAAAGGGACAAAACATGAAAACATCCACATTGACACTTAGAAATAAGAAGTGCAATCACAATGGTGTATCACACTTAAATTCTATATTGAATGAAAGAATTCAAAACAACGATAAGTGTTAGGCCTATGGACATACAAGACTCAAATGAGCACATGAAAGTATGGGTCATGAAACATGGGTTTAGATTAATAAGATTCTTCTAGCGAATATACAATAGGTTCATGGAAAAAACCTTTGGGGAACCTATGATAGGAAAAAATTATCAAAGACAAATCCACATCATAACCAATATTAAGAGACTAACAACAATCCATGATTTCTTGCTAGTGAGATTACTTGATGGATGATGTAGAAGATATGTTAGATTGAAATATTTTGCTTTCATTAAAATCACTCTCTATTTCCATGTTAGGGATTATATATTTTATTGAGGTGGGATGTAGTAGTGGAAGTTCAATCGTAAAATTAAACGTTTCTCTTTAAGGGTTAAATAATTTTATGTGAAGAAAATGAGAATCCCTCAAGAGAGAGTTGAAATCCCATGAGATAACATTAACAACAAGATCTTGCAAGAGAATCTTAAATTGAATGAAACCATAAATACTGTCAAGGCGACAGAAACCTAACATAAGCATCAACATAAGTTGATGTGTCTTATTCACCTGAGTTAACTTTGAATTTTGAGAAAAAGCAATCAAATTCTTATCAAAATAAGAGTCATTATGAGATTAAAATGAAATTTGAGGTTAATAAGATAATTTTTTTAGATTAACGAAAAATTCCTCAATGATAAGCATGTCATTTCTTGATCAAAAGGAGTTATACCTGAAAGAAAATCATCAATAATCTCATTAGAATCCACTTAGAATTTCTACATATCCAAATCTTCTTGTAGGAACAAATATTAATCCATGCTACCTGAACAATCATTCCCATATAACTCAAAGCAAAGGAAATCATCAAGGTCATGGAAGTACAAGGATTCCACTCCATTAATGGGTAAGGGATGGATTGGTGAGATATCAAGATTTGAGGATGGTTGATCAATAAGATCACATGAATTGACATCAGGGGAAATATGTGAAATAAAAATTATTATTCCCCAGTAAGTTGATCTTCTAATGTAATGATCAGTTAAGATTCAAAGCATGGAACATCAAAGGTAGGGGGACATGGAATGAAAGGCATATCTAATTCTTAGTCATGATGTTGAAATTACTTTTGATCAGAAGGATGTGATGAATTAGATTCAAAATATTTTAGGAACATCCAAACTAAGAAACAAAACTTTTCATTCAATAACTTCCAGTTCACATCCTCATCTTGGAACTCATGACAAAGATGGAGGTGTGAGTCAACAAACTATTCAAGATATTAATTCAATTCCATTATAATTTGATCAATTTCAATAAGAACATCTTGATATTCATATTTGTTGAAATCACGATGAAGCTTATTAACCAATTGTTTAAAATATAATATAGAAGCAATGGGTAGAAAATAACACAATTAATTCACACAGTTGTCCAATGTAAGGGTAAACAATCATGCAAGAATTTCCTCGGAATAAACACCACTTGAAGAAAATAATGAACAAACTAAATTACACAATCAAATATGGTTGATATACCCTTGCCATTGAATTTTAAATGTGAGAAGTTGTCTAAAAAGTATGCATGGATCGAAAGATCTAAAGTTTTAGGTCCCTATAATATTAGTGATCCCCCATTACTATTGTCGTTGTATCCCTTATTGTTATTATTGTGCCCCTATTTTTCACATATTATTATTATTGTGCCCCATAGAATCCCTCTATTGTTATTTTTGTGCCTTTATGTTATTATTGTTAGGTCGGCTTGGTTATATTGTGACCCCGTAGACTCCTATATATAGAAATGAGGTTTTGTCATTTGGATCATCTAAGAATTGTTCATTTGTGTAATGTAAACAAGGTTTCCCCTCAAAGAGGCTTATCTCTAAGGCGTTGATCTATCTTTTCTATCTTTTTGTGAGTTGGTTTCATAACATTTGGTATCAGAGCTTTGGATTCTAGGTTTTTGTTGCTCCAAGCAGGCCATCGTGCCATTTTTGCTATAAGCTTTTTCTGCAATGTTTCAGAAGCTAAGAAAACAACCCATTTGGACCAAAATAGTTCTAAACATTGGGTCTAAATTTCAAAGCTTTTCTCGCTACCTTTGTGGAGATATGATCTGAGGAATTTGGAGCTTTTTTAGACTCCCGAATTACATTCCAAACACGTGACCTGGGAAAAATTATCCTAAATTTTATTTTGAGCATCAGATTGAAATTACGTAAGAAGTTTCAAAACAAGAACATCCTCTAGTTTTTTCTTTATCAGTTTCAGGTACTAAGGTCAAAAAAGTGACACGTGGCAGATCGTACCAGTTCGATCTACTGAACTAGTCTATAATCAGGTTACCATGGGAGATTTGGCATAACTCTTCCTTGGAGAGTCCAATTTTGATCAAATTGGTGGCATTGGAAAGAGGACACAGAGAGCTACAACAAGTCATGAGTTTACAATTGGGAGATCCAAAATTACAGAGGTACATCAGATTCAATATCGAGCTCCCACAAGTGAAAAAAAAGTGTGTATTTTTTAAATTTTTTCATAAACTCGGCTTGAAAAATTAGTTTGAAGGAATTCAAAGGGCATAGTGAAGAATTATTATCAATAATTGATGCCCTGAGGAAAGAAAATGGAAACACCTAGTAAGAAACCTGAAAGCTCTAGCATGACTCATGAAGAAGAGGAAGAAATGCAACATGATATATCAATATTACGAAACCAAGTACAACAAATTTCACTCGCACAAAAGGTAACATAAAATAAGATGGATGGTTTAAAGAAAGACGTAGAAGCTAAGATGGATGGTTTAAAGAAAGGCATAGAAGCTAAGATGAATGACCTGGAAGCTAAGATGGACGTCGTGGAAACTAAGATGGATGGCGTGGAAAGTAAGATGGATGGCATGGACACTAAGATGGAAGCTAAGATGAATGACATGGACGATAAGATGGAATAATTGAATATAAATTTGAATAAGTTGCTACAAGAAATGGTCACTAATGGTGAAAGGGTAGTAAAGGAAACTCATGATGAGAACAAAAAAAATGTTAATCATGATTTCATAGACTCTAATGTTAGACTGAAGACCCATCATGTTCGGAAGATTGATATGAGGAAGTTTGATGGCAAGGATCCCAGACCATGGATACTACAGATGGAGCAATTTTTTGATCTCCATAATGTGCAAAACACATAAAAGATACATATTGAAACTTTATATTTGGAACCAAATCAGTTTGTATGGTATCGATGGCTTTGTTTTTGTAAAAAAATTGTCACTTGGGCATTTTTTATGGAAGAAATAATAGCACATTATGAGGATAGAAAAAGCAACACCATTTTTAGCCAATTGATAAATCTCAAACACAAGGGTTCAATGATGGAGCACATTGAGGACTTCAAAAAATTGAACATAAGGGTAAGATATATTCCAGAGGAGCATAGGATTGATGTGTTGATAGGGAATTTAAAGGATAATATCCAACAAGAGGTTCACCTTTGGGAACCTGATTCATTGGAGAAGGCATTCAGGTTAGCAAGAAAAATGGACAACAAAATTATAGCAACAAGGAAGCCTACCAGTCACAACTATAAAGATGGAAATGGTGCTATCCCTAGCCTTCCACAACGTACAAGGTTAACACCACAACCATTGGAAGAAAAAAGAGTAAAAAGGATTTGTTATAGTTATGATAGCAAATACACTAAAGGTCATAAGTGTGCTGAGAAGAAATTATTCTACATAGATTGTGAAGAGGTGGAAGAAAAGGAACAAGAAATGTCAAAATATGAGGATATACTCCAGGAACAAACCTTAGATAAAGAAGAAATGAGTCCAACCATATCTTGTAATGCATTGGCTGGAATTACCACTCCTTAAACTATCAATATAGAAGGACATATCAAGAAGGAAAAGGTAATAGTGTTGATTGATTCGGGAAGTACCCATAATTTTATTCATTGTAAGATAGAAAAGGAATAGAATTGCTTCCTATATCCATCACCATAGTGTCAAGTGATGGTTGCAAGTGGAGGAACCATACATTTCTCTGGAAAATGACATAATATCAGGTTATCCATGGGAGAATATGTATTTAATAGCACAATTCTTTCCATTCCAATGGGTGGTGTTGATGTTGTCATTATGAATTTTTGGTCATGCCTTTTGGCCTTACCAATGTACCTTCTACATTTCAAGGTTTGATGAATTCCATTTTCAAACCGTTCCTTGGAAAATTTCTGTTAGTATTTTTTGATGATATACTAATCTACAACAAGTCTTGGAAGGATCATGTACAACATGTTGACATGGTTCTCAAACTATTGGAGGAGAAACAATTATATGAAAAAATCTCCAAATGTTTCTTTGGACTACAAGAGGTGGAATATCTGGGTCATATTGTATCTCATGAAGGTGTTAAGGTAGACCCTAGCAAAATTAAATCCATTAAGGAATGGAAAATCCCCACATCCATAAAGCGTCTACGAGGATTTCTCGGGTTAACAACGTATTACCAAAATTTTGTTAAGAATTATGGGAGAATAGTAGCACCTCTAACAACATTATTGAAGAAAGATGCATTTTCATGGAATTAAGAAGCAATAAAGGCCTCTGAACATCTTAAAGAGGCAATGTGCCAAGCACCAGTCTTAGCTACACCAGACTTCATAAAAACCTTTAATGTGGAATGTGATGCCTCAAGAAATGGAATCAGTGTTGTTTTAATGCAAGAAGAAAGACCCATTTCTTTCGAAAGTCATCCAATCAAAGGAAAGTATTTACACAAAGCTATTTATGAGAAGGAAATGTTGGCATTATGTCACAGGTTTGGAGCTATGGCACAGGTGTTGTCCTTGATGGCAACCTTCTTTGGTAATAGATCTCAGTTCAGGCTCTCAGAAAGTAGAAAAAGACATATACGCAGGTTCATCTAGACGAAGGCGCGTATACATGCGGTTTATACTTTACAAAAGCGCGTATATGTTGTGATCATTCTTTTGGTCCATGGAAGTTAGATCTTGGAACTTGAACCTACGTTTTGGACCATGGTGTCTCGTCAATTGTGTCGATCCATTGTTTTGGGTTCATGGTATTGAAATGTTATGGTTTTGAACCATGGTATTAGGGAAGGCCTAGGACTATAAAAGAGGAAGGAGATCTTGTGACAAATTACCATCTGGATTATTATTGAAGATCTGAAAAATGCTAGAGCTGGTATATTGGATGGTGACGCAGATCTAGATCTGAAGGAAGGAGGAACCTTAGCGCAAAAGGAAGGATAAGGTCTATTCATGGGTCATAATCTTTAAGCCTAAATGATAGTATCTCTATATGATTTTGATCTGCTTGATGTGGCACTTGTCTGATCTATAAGTCTGATAATCTGGGTTAAATAGTGATTGAATATCTGGAAGAGTGTGTTGTCCCTTATAGATCTGTACGCAGGTTCAGTGAAGCGAAGGCGTGTATACACGCCGTTTTGGGGAAGTAAAGACGCGTATACGCAGGTTGTTCCATACGCAGATGTGTATGCACGCAATTTGCAGACAGTTGAAATTGTGTATATGCTTTAAGTTGTGATCTAGCTGTTTCTGCTTATTACTGTTGTGTTTTGGGTTCTGTTTCTGCTCTGTGGTTTCTGGTACAGTGTTCTGTGTACAGCTGTCAGAGAAGTATCTACTTGTTTCAGATCTAGGTGGTGAAAAGGAGATTGGTTGATTCTTGATGATTGTATGATGTTCATGGATCCAGTTTGAAAATTGATGAAAAGTGGTCCCTGGAAGAAAGAGAAGGTTGTAGCCTTCTGTAGGCCAGCATCTACATACTAGTATCTTGGCTAGTACAAAAGCTAAAGGGGTTGTTGCTCCCTTCTAGGAGAAAACTGGAGAACGAGAGAGAGTAGTAGCTCTCTGCAGGTTGCAGCCTGCGTACTGGTAAAAAGACTGCACCAGTACATTGTAAAAGAAGTTTTTCTAATTTAAAAGGAAGATAGAGACGAATAGCAGCAGGTGGTTTTCACCCACATTGGGTTTCCACCTTATATCTTGTGTTCTTGTGTCTAATTTTCTTTTTGCTCTGTTTTACTGTTATTTGATTCTGCATCACTGAATAACAATCATCATCAGAAAGATTAAGTAAAGAAAAAGAATGTTCTGTATACGCGGGTTTCCTTCTGCATAGTCGCGTACATACGCAGGTTTATTAAATTGAAGTAGCGTATATC
>APFE030496721.1:17425-40944 GCA_000404065.3 Pinus taeda
GTCTATATATTGATGTACCAATTCTAATTCAATTAATAAGAGATAATATATCACAGTGCTTTCATTGGTTCTCAATTATTGTATCTTCATATCTTTATTTATGCTCATTATGTGATTGGATGTTGTATGTACCACTAGTAATTATGCTCACTTTCCCTAGATTACACATTGGTTTTGTTGTCGTTAGTGAGAACTTGAGTCACAAAAATATGCAAGCATAAATGTTAACATTGGAGGAGATATAGTTATGGTGGGAGACAAAAATCAAGAATTATTTGAAGAAATATGCAGAGAGAAATCAACTATCAATAGCAGAAGCAAGAGCCATTTTCTTCACAGAAGCACACAAGCAATTTATCGAAGGTGACCTGATAGATTTGAAGAAATTCCTCGATCACGTCGCCCACGAAAAACATCAGAACAAAATTGATGCCTAAATTCTATTGAAACTATCAAACGACAGTCGAATAAATCTACACTAGTGGGTTGAATCAATTATGGATGAGTTTTGCGAAGAACAAGAAATAGAGATCGAATTTTGTTGAATGCGTTAAAGGCAAATTCTTCGACAAATTCCACAACAAATTCTTCGGCATGATTCCTACCCTTTTAAATAAGTTTCTTCTTGAAAAGGGAACAGGAAATATCATTGATTAACAGCCCCTGTTACAGACGATATTGACTGGTGAAAGGAGAAAACTGACTGAAAACACTTCCTTGACATCTAGTACAAGACACAAAAGAAGCATGGGATTACTTTTTAAGAAAATAGACATGATCATCAGATACTTCTCCGCGAACCAACACAAAGATAGGTTGGCATGGGGGTGGGGTAATGAATCATCATAAATAAAGAGGGAAAACGGAAAAAATGAGTAAAGTTGGAGAAGTACATATAAATCATAAAAAGGAAGGAAGAAGGTCGACTACCGGAAAGAAGAAACAAGAAAGTAATCGACAAAATAATGATCGAAATTATAAGCATTCGACTGACATACATAAAATAGCAAGGGAAAAGGGACAACATTGATGAGAAAAAATAAGAGAACAAGAACACCAGAGGAAAGAATGAAGAATCAAGAGCGTGAGAGCGAAGATGCATGGGACTCCTCAGATAAGTGGAGATGCATATCACTGCCCGCTTCGATAGAGAATAATGGTCTACTTATAATCACTATCAAGCAAGTAGACGCTATGGAAATTTATGGCTTTGGTCCAACAATAAGAAGAACTATGACTATAGAAATAACAAGTCCCATTGTTCAAAAATTCCTTCAGCAAACATATATAAAAAAAATAAAATCAGACATACCTACAATCTGGCATAATGAAGAAGAATAAAGAAACCACTTAGAAATTAATTATCCCAATGAAAATCAACCAAACAGTAACAATAATGAAATATAACAAGTACTTCTCCAACTCTAGAATCTCATGATCATGCACCCCTTGCTGCAACTAGTATCTATCGAGGAAGTTGAAAGCACAAAACCGATTGACGAAGAGTTACGGCCATGAGAGATTTGGTTAATCTAATATATAGATACAATGTGCCCAATTGACACATCAATTTCAGAAGACATCATCGATAAAGAACAAAACAACATGCCTCAGAACAATCAACTCATTGTTGGCCCTGTTAAAAATGACTAGATGATTAAGACTAACATATGGAACGTCGATACCCCATATAAGCTAAACGAGATTGAACCAGATACCCCTCTATGAGGGCGACGAAGACCCAAAAAAATAATGGCTCGTTTATGAAAAATTCTGGTGAGGAAACGATGTTACTGATGAGGACAAACAAATGGCACAATTCATTGCAGCCTTAAGGAAATTCACTTTGACGTGGTTCATGAATCTTACATAGAAGCAACACTTGTTTTAAGTGAATTGTTAATTTTGCATTCAATACATTTACATATAATCAAAATTTAACCTTTTTACTCTTTGGTGTTCGTTCCCTTGCTTAGAGGGTATGCTAGTTTTTTAATTATTTGTCTTCTAAAATTGAGTACAATGTAGAAAAAGCTAATTTCAGTGTAACATAATTGTATCAAATACTTACAACAAATAAATTTCGCAAGAAAAAAGATACAATTGAGGTGGAGCTTATCCATTGACATGACATGGTTCACTCTAAGCCATAGATAACCCTTTTTGCAACCAAGTGGACCCTAGTCATCTTACAATGAAACTATTTTTGAATATTCAATGCATCTTCCGCAATTTTTTTTTTTTTTTAAATTAATTATTTGCTTTGCATGACAATGAGTCAACAAACAGGACTCAAACAATGTATCTTAGAACTAAATTTATCCCATACATCCTCCAGCAACAAAAAAAATCCAAAAACTGCTAAACATGGACAAGCAAAAGAGGCTAATAAATTGCCCAACAATTGGTTAACCAACACTTAATATCAATATATACATGAATTGTAGAAAAAGAGAATGGTTTGAGTATTTTTTAAAACAATGATAACTCTTTAATTTGAGTCCTACGTTGCTTTCACACCAATGTTTTCTCCCAAAATAGGAGAGAAGATGTGGGTTGCCCCATTGGAATTTGGATGAACATAAGCAATATTGTAATAAGTGGTAAGGGAGCGGGCAGGCAATCAGATCGATTAATGGAAACCAAGTTTGATGCTCTGAAAGGGAGTATCGATCAGAGGAAGTGAGTACAAGAGTGAGGTCCAATACCCAGTATCATGCAAGTTGTGACACCTCAGGAAGGCGTTTAGCACTATTGTTATCGAGTAATATGATGTGGTTGTGGCTGCGTCGATTAGCATTGAGTAGCGTTTTTTTTAGAAAATAGTGGGTTAGTTTCTTGGAAGAAGCTTGATAAATCCAGTTATATTATATCATATGTACAAGAAGCGTGATAGACACGATAAGCTGCTTCCGAAGCAGCGAAGCAGAATAGGTACAATATGCTGTTAAGCGATAAGCTGCTTCCGAAGCAGCGAAGTAGAATAAGTACAATATGTTGTTAAGCAGCCAACATGCAGCGAGAGTTGAACCTAGGTGGGGAGGTGATAAGCCAGCCGTCCCAACCACTAGGGCTACAGGACCACATGCAGGCATTGAGCAGTGTTGTGTTTAGTATCATTGTTAAGAGTTGTTTTTAGTTTTTTTTGGATTTTCTAATATTGGAATTGGATAATTTGATTGTTGTTGGTTATTTACATATCTTTTTCTTCTTTTTAATTATTTTATTTTGTTATTTTTTTTAGGAAAACCTTAGAGAAAGAGATTCTACTTTTCATCGATAACAACTAACAAGACAACACTAACTTAAATGTCACACAACTAAGATTTTTATCACTAACTATTGGCCTTGATGATGTAAAAGAACCCATAAAGAAATTGTGATTTGTTAAATTGTAATTTATATACATGTAGATTTGAAAGAGCAACTAGAGTTCGTAAATAAGAGGGAAGAACTTCTTTACTTCAGATAAATAACTCCTTTACTTTGTTTTATCGAAAATGAAAACGGTAACAAAATATTTTCATGATGAAGTTGTTTAAGGGTAAAAATTACTTGTAATAAAAATTGTCTTAGAAGTTGATTTTATAACCATTATTGTCAGGGATACTAGGATTTAAATATTGATTTGCAATTTAGAATTTAAACTGGTATCAAAACATTTTTATGACAAAATTGTTTAATTGTAAAACTAACTACAACAAACACCATCTCATAAGGATTACACTGGATACAAGGGACTCAAATATTAATTTGGAATTTGGAATTTAAACATGTACCAAAACATTTTCATGATGAAATTTTTTAAGTGTAAAAATGTCTACAACAACAAAATAAACATTATCTTAGAGATATTGCTATAGATAAATTGGACTCAATATTGATTTTCATTTTGGAATTTAAATGCATTTTAGATATTCTTTTATTTCTTATGACACATGTTGTTTAGTGAAATTTCTAAAAGTGGTGACTTAAAAAGAAGTTTAGTTATCTTTAATTTCTTGTTTGCCTTTTCTTTCTCTTAATTGTGCAAACTTTTTCAATAGAATCTTTAATAAATTGTAATTTTCAATCATTTTCACATTAAAAAGGTATTCGTTTCTCAATAGAATCTTTAATAAATTGTAATTTTCAATATTTTTCCCATTAAAAAGGTGTTTGTGCTCTATATAAGTTTAGTGTAGGGAGTTGTTTTTAGTGCGATTTTTTGGATTTTCTGGTGCCACTGGTGGAAAAAAATTGAGGTGATATCTTTATTTGTGTTATTTAAGCTAGTTTTTTGACTCTATATATGGATTCAACACCCTGAAAAACCCTGGGCACTTGGATTGCACAGGATTACCCATCAAAATTGTGATTTCAATAAATTCCTGCCGGATTTTAGGGAAATTAGACCGGAAAAAGCCACCGTAAAAGCTTCCAAAAAACCGCACTAAAGACAACTCCTTAGTGTAGTGTCTTTCATTGCGATTTGACTAATACCATGAGAACAATGTATTGATTCCAATATTATTCATGGGATAAACATAAACCTCTAGCTCACCCAAAAAAATGATGGGTGATAATGATCTTTAAAAATTACAAAGCCTAAATAAAATAGGAAAATTATGGAGCATGGACATTCCAAATGTCATCATGAACAAAGATGAATCATCCTTAGATGAATCATTAAAAGTATACCATGATTGAGTTTAATTTTTGAAAAGCTATAATAAGTTTTTTTTTTCAAATTCAATATACAAAATACTTTTAAAATATTGCAATAAAATCTTTATACTCATCCACACCAATTGTTTTTTATCATATTGTTCTCCATAATATCCATTTAAATGACTGAGAGTTAATTGCACATCCCAAAACTCTTAAAAGGTTGCAATAATTCTTTCAAATTTGTCACTACTAATTATTATCATTGCATCTTGAAAACAAGAAGAAAACTTTATGTTCCAGTTATTGGAAGTAATGCTTCCATGTCATATGTAATTGTCATTGTGAGTTCCCAAGCACCAGTCTAGAAGTTGTTGATTCTTATATAACGAGTTAGAGTAACGATCTAGATGTGTCGAAGTTAGTGTGTTTTGTCCTATATATGTGACTGTTGTGATGAATAATATCATAGTGTGATCTCTGTTGTGCTCAATCTCTCTCTGCTCATCTCTCAATTTCTATCATGGTATCAAAGTCTGTTATGGCCTAACTCCTTCACGAAAGGGCTAGGAAGATGTGAGAGAGTATTGAGTTTAATTATTCTATGTAAATAGATTAGTTGAGTGTTTGATTTTATGTATTTCATGTGTGTTGTGTATTTGTTTGTTTGGCAGCAGAGTTATGGAGATTTATTTATTTATTGGTGTGAATCAAATTTTCCGAGAAAAAAAGATCCAATGTTATATGACCAGATTTAAAATTTTGGAGCGATTGTGCCCTATGACACTAAACAATGGCGAAATTTGGATTTGAGATCCAAGAGGGTGGTCCGTATCTGTTAAACAATAAGCTTGTGGGTGGCTTTGGCTTTAATTAAAGGTTTTCTGTATGATATCTGCACCATGTTGTGGTTCAGTCAAAAGACAAATTACGAAGTCCCACTATCTTCTGAATTGAATTACGATGCCACGCGTACATTTTTAGAACTGTTGTCATGTCATGTAACATGGCTTCTTGAGCACTCTGCATTGATTAAACATTGAACAGTGCTAAGATGCCACTCAACCTCATGTGTTTCCACTTTAAGAGTTCATAGATACATTAGGAATCACCATGAAATTTCACCTTGGGTTCACAAGTTCAACAACAATGAGCTCCACAATTTTTCTCGTTGCCCAACCTGATCTTACATATTGGCACAATCGACATCGAATCTCTATTTATAAAAGAAAATATTAATTATTTGTATGAGAGTGGGAACTTTTCAACGTGATAGTGGTACACTATTTGGTTAAAGGTCTTTTAATGCATCTGGCTCGCCATACTCTTTCTCTTTCTCAGCAACTTTTTAATGGCTAAATGTTTTGGCAGTTACAGAAGAGTCAAACAAGATATCTTCTTTCTTTCAACTTTTTTAGTTATATATTGATAAGCTTGAAGAGTGGATAAGCAATAATTAAGGAGAAGGCATCCAATTAGTAAGATATATGGTGAAACTATTTTTATATGCAAATGACCTTATCTTTATTGCTAAATCTACCTAGGTTTGAGAAAACACTTTAAAGCTCTGGAACTCTTTTGTCAAGATGTGGGAATGCAAGTAAATACCAACAAAACTAAAGTCATGATTTTCTATCGAAAAGAAAGAAAAAACATGTTACTTTTCTCTTTGAGGGAAACCCTTGGAGGTTGTAGATGAGTACAATTATTTAAGAATTGAGTTCCACTATAGGCTCAGTTAGGAGACATGGATCAAAGAGAATCCAACAAGGGTGCAAAGATTCCTACCTTCTTCAAAACAAATGTAGGCAAGCAGAATTATGGGATTGGAAGACTAAGAAAACCCTCTGGTTTATTAGTGGTGCCAGTGATCCTCTAAGGTTGTGAGATATGGGGGAGTGACATGTCAAGCCCAAAATGGGAGCAAATAGAAAGAATCTAAAAGAATCTAATAACAAGTAGCCTCAAATTCAAATCAATAGTTCCATATGATATAGTTTTAGCTTAGGTTGGTATGTTTCCAATTGGGGCTTCAACGATCATTCATTTGCTAAGTTACCTACCAAAGGTTGAAAATATGGATAAGCACCAATGGTCCAAGTAGGTTTTCAAAGAAGAGCTAAGTCGACAGAAAAAGACATGGATGAAGCAAAATAAAAAGTGGTTGGGCAAATGGGACATAAATCTGCATGAGTGTCCTCACACTAAGGAGGAGACAAAAAAAGTGGGTGTTAGAAAAACTCAGCATTGCCATGTGGACAAAACAAGTAGGCAAAAAAAAAAAAAACAAGACAAAACATATTATGTCAAAGAATTTAACTCCGCGTGGAAGCATGATGATAAAGGTTATTTGAGTTCCAAAATCAAGGGAAAAGCTAAAATATTAATTGTGCAACTAGGGACTAGTTCCCATCATCCAAGATGTGAAACTGGTAGATGAGCGACCCCTAAAGAATAGTGGGAAGAAGTGACGAAGTCGACCTCACTCAAGCTCTGCTAGCTTCTTCAAATCCCAATGGAAAGCACGATGCTTAAGCAATTTTTCCACCTTGTTCACTCGCTTCACTTGCTTTTGTCTTCCCTCTACTTTGAGAAAGGCAAATGAATTTCCAGTTACAAATGCAAACATTTTGGCACAAACCCTTTTTTAATCTTTTTAAGATTTTAATTTTTGCATACATCATGACTCCACACCATACTTTCGTCTTCTTAATAGACCATCTGCTTCCCCTAGGTCGTTAATAATTCTCTGGATGTATTCTATGTACAAAATTATTGCTAATATAAAAAATCCAATTTAACTTAAAATAATGTGAATGGTAAAATAATGTGATTTTTCTATAATCTTTATGCTTCTTAATGTGAATGGTAAATCTTTAGTCCTCTACCCTGCTTTCAAAGTCTTCATTCTACATATCCACAATTGTTTAAACTAGCATTCTCCTTCTAATTGGATGCATTCCTATGAGAATATAATCCACTTAATTACATCTTCGCTAAAGTAATTTGTGGGTCCCAATGGCACTTATTTGATATCTGTGTTTTTCACTAGGCATTTAGATTCCATTTTTTGAGCACATACACCAGTTTATCTCAGTGACTGAAGGCATAAATCTATGCACATTGAGCTCCAATGCTGAAACAAAATTATAGTAAAAGGTAATTGACTGGTCTGTGGATGAAGCAAGCATTTGGAGCCTAATTCCTGAAGCTAATCCAAGAATTTAAGGTTGAACATTGATGCCCTAACTAGACACCCACTAGGGCACAAACGATGGGTTTATTTTGAATCCTCTTAAGGACATTTGGAAGGTAGATTTGTGAGAATACTTGGCACATTTTCAAGGTTAAAGTCTTCCCATAATTTTGAGGGTAAGTCTATAGAGTTGTTGCAAACAAATACAAAGATCTGAACTTACAAATCTTAGGCAACTTCTATGAGTTGGCAATGTCTAACCGTTCAACTATCCCTTGGTATGAGTGAATTATGTATGCACAATTTAAACTTATCCAAGACAAATAGTCCAACACCAATCTGCATCCTTTCTTGAGGCTATTGTGGAAGATTTATTCTACAAAAATACATCATAATTACAAATTGTGGTCCATGTGTTAATTGTGAGCACTAAAGTTATTTTAGTTAGAATGAGTAATGATAGGACAAACAACCTTGTATAGAAATTGCAATGAGTTTCTGCTTAAAGGTGACTTAATTGTATCACATTGATTTTGACATGACAACATCAGTAAAATGATATAAGTCGTTCTAGTTGGTACATGTATGTTTGGTGCATTAATCATTGTAGGAGATTGAAGGAATCTGGTGGCATTTTCGGTCAGAACTATTGTTTGATTGACAACACCATGAATCTTGTTTTGTACATCATTTGTATTGACTGTGAAGGATTTAAGGAGCATGTAATATTGTTTTTGTTGAGCCTAGCAAGAAGTATCAAATAGATTGTTTATTGGTCCCTGTGGTATACATTCTTTGGATCTTGTTTTCTCCCTTAATTGTAAGTGTATAAAAATATTAGATTCATAGGACATGGTACCATTAATCACGTGTGCTAATGATCTTGGACGTTTTCTGGTTGAATTCTTCAAAACTTATTTCCATTTGATCTTCCAAAATGTGTAGATAGTTTTGTTGGTTGGAACAATGCTAAAAGTTATAATACCAAATACTCTATTCAGCATAATGCTTTCCACCTTGCATTCCTTTTGTGGATATGGGTAAGCAATATGCTCTTCCAGTAAAGAATAAATTCTTGTGTGTAGAGTCATTGCGTTTACTATGGTAATGATCGTAACATTTTGTCCTCTTTTGTTTGTTGGCATGTGGTTTAGTGGTTGAGACATGGTATCACCATGTTAATGACCCAAAGCCAAACTTTGATATCAGAGACCTGAATTATAAGTTGGTTGAATTTTATGAGATTTATATGCTTAATTCAATAATTAATAAAAAAATATAGTCTTAGGCACCCTAAATCAACTTCAATTTATACAATTTTATAATTTCATTTATGCTACATCTCTGCATCTTATTGAGATTTTCTCATTCCCATATTGCGATTGTTCCTCAATTTATGCCTTACAAAATTTCCTTTACAACATCTGATGCAAATGCTAATATACCTTATATAAAAATTCATGTTCTTAATACACTTAATCCCAAACTCATGAAACATACTATTTATCCAAAACTCATGACCCATCTTAAAATAATATAAATTATATTTTCTTACTTATGAACCATATATTGATCCAAAACTCCTGAGCCATCTTAAAATAATATAAATTATATTTTGTTACCTTCTTTATCTATTTGATAAACGAGTTTATAATCTGCTAAGTCTACTCATTTCTCACGTTTTCTGCATGTATGGATGAAAAAAATAGATTTAAAATATATATATATATATAAATTCATTTCTCTTCGTAAAAAGTGAAAATGTCTATATTTCTTTGACCCGGACAAACTTGGATTCATTTGACAAAAACAATCATATATTTTGGTTTTAACGTGGCTGACTAGGAGACAACCAAATTTAAGTTACTTCACAAAGTTATTAGCTCTAATATTCCACTTAAGAGTTGTCTATCACGTTCTTAGTACACCTTTTCACATGATAATTCCAATAAAATATAGCCTTGTGATGATCCATTAATTATAATTTCTCCTCTCTTCAGCTCAACATCCTTTGAAGAAAAAAACTATCTGATCTATGTATTATGAATGAAAACCAGTTACATATAGTCTTTTACATATCCTTTGTCGACATCCTTGGCCCTTGAGGTGATAAATTGAAGGACATACCCTTTGAAGGACATGCTTGTCACGAGAAGTGACCAAAATCAAACTCGTGGGGTGAAGGACACTCTTCACAGGCAAGAACGCATCCAGTTGATAGCGATTATCTACATCGTCTAATATTATTAGAGCCTCACAAGATTTGAGATTATTTGCAAGTATTCCTACACCTTCTTCCCAACTATCAATTGAGACATCTCTGCCTACTAAGTCCTTAATGAGCTTCTTCTGCAAAGAATTTATGGACTTTTGTGCTGCACTTTCCCTTACATCAAACAGAAAAGAAGAACCATTATAATTTGATCTCTTCCTGTTGAAAAATTCTTTTGCGAGCGTCGATTTACCAATCCCGCCTGAACCTACAATCCCCACAACTTTGGCCTCCAGCGTGTTCTGCCCCTCCAGCTGAGATAGGGTTGTGCTTTCAAAATCTTCAATTTTTTCCTGCAGACCAATTTTATACTCGGCCACAAATAACGGTGGTTTTGGAACATCTTTCAAAACTCTTTGCACCACCTTATCCACCAGCTCCACCTCGTCCCTGAATATTCAAATTCAGAGAAAGGTAAAATAACTAGTGTAAACAGGCCAACCTAAGCTGGTTATGTATAGATCTAGATCCATCTCTATCTTCTCCATCTTAATTACTGATCTTAATTTTTTTTTTATTTTGACTGAAATGAGAAAAATTTCACAAGACTGTAAAATGTGCCTCTGGCTCAACCAATTCAATCAACTCAATTTAAGGAAAAAATAACATAAATTTGCGAATTAATATGTAGCACAGATTGGGATAGTGAAAGATGCTCACCCATTGCACGCCTCTAGCTCGAAGCCGCTTATATCTGCAACATCAGAAAGAGCCTTCTTCCATTTCTCGATTGTTTCCAAATCATATCGTTGCCTGTGTTTTCGCATGGCATTAGCATACGCTCCTCTGTCTGTCCGCTATCAGAACTGACAACTGTTTGAATCGGCAAAAATGCATCCAATTGATTCACATTATCTACATCATCTAAAACCACTAAAACCTCTTCAATATCTCTATACCTTCATCAATGCTGTCTATTGCCTTATCTAGATTCTAATCCAGTCAAACTCTTGAGAACTTTGCTCTGCAATGAATTTAAAAAGCCTTTCTTTGCATTATCTCTCACATCGAATACGAAGCAGGAGCTGCCATAAGATAAATTCTTCCTATTGAAGAGCTCTTTTGCGAGCGTTGTCTTCCCTACACCGCCTAACCCCACAATCCCAACTATGTGAGGTTTCCCGCTATGCTGTTGTTGCTGCAAAAAAAGAGTGTTTTCAAAATCACTGACCTTGTCATCCAACCCTGTTGGATATTTGGCCACGTTAAGCCCCAGTCTTTTGACCTTTTTTAATACACATTCGACAACCTTCTCCAGAAGCTCCCCTTCGTCGCTGCTGATTCACAAGAAAATAAATAGAGGTGATTAAAAACAGATAAATTTCTATGCAGATGTATCCAACATAAAATAATATCATACCAAGAGGGAAGATTGGAGTTCTCACCCATTACAGGCCTCCAGGTCGAAACCGATTATACCCGCAACATGAGAGAGGGCATTTCTCCACTGTTCAAGAGTGGCACGGTCGTATCTCTGTTTCTGCTCATGTTTGTGCAGGGCTTGGGCATAGAAGCCCTTTTGGCCCTCGGTCCACCTGAGGTCGGAGGGTTTAACATTATAAAATATTGGGATAATGGTGGCGCCCGTCTCTAGCATTAGTAGGAGCTCTTCAAGACACCAACGGGATTCTGCATATCATGGAGAGAAGATTGCAACATGGACGGAAGCTGATTTAATTTGGAAGCTCAGAAGGTTTAACTTCGTAAAACACGGGAAGAATTGTAGCCCTCTGACTTATTGTATCCCTCCGCGTCGTTTCGAGCATGTGGACCAGCTCGTCCAGGCACCACTTAGATTCTGCATAGGTTTTAGAGAAAATCGCGATCTGGACAGAAGCGCTTTGAATGGCTGCTTTTATCTGAGAAGGAATGAGGTGTCAAGAAAGACCTGCAATCCTCTGGATTTAAGTTCACGGTAGAGAAAGCTAGCAAATGATTTCTTAACGTCGGGACCCCTATGGTTGATGAACACTTGATAAGGGCCATTAGGAGTCGATGCAGAAGCACTAGCCGAAGCAGAAGCAGAAGATGCTTTTATCTGAGAAAGATTGATGTGTCCAGGCTCCAATTCCTGCTGGTCAAGCAGAACCTGCAATCCTCTGGATTTAATAGCAAATGATTTCTGAACGTCAGGCCCCCTAGGTGTCAACGCAGAAGAAGAGGATGAAGAAGATGCAGAAGCAGAAGTAGATGTATCACGCTGAGTGGATGTGGGTTGTCCCATTGGAATTTGGATGAACAGATAGCAATACTGTAACAAGTGGTGATTAATGGAAACCAAGATTGAAGCTCTGAAAGGTAGTATGGACCAGAGGAAACAGAGCACAAGATTGAGGCTTCGGCTTTAAATGAAGACCAGTACCCACTATCATCCAATTTTTTGACACTTCGTGCACGCGTTGATTCGCAGTTGCTGAACCCCATGTGCCCCTTTGGGTCCCCACTTTTAAAAGTGAAGATGCGAAATGATTGTTCCGCGCTCCTTCTCTGGGCCAACCCACCTTTTCTTTTTCCACTGAAAGTAACAAAATATATATTATTCCACAGCTCTCTATCACACAAAAGTTTTAGCACTACCTATGGCCCTTAGATCATGCAAAAGGGACCTGTAAAAATATTGTTATTAATATAATTTAAATTTGGACTCGAGGGAGTCAATGAGTAGAGTATCAACTCAAAATTGCAACTATAACGGGTAAATAGGTAAAGATGTAGGAAGAACAGTTTTTTTACTTTGTCTTATAGAAAATGAATTTGTACTAAAACATTTTCATTATGAAATTGTTTCATGTGTTAAAATGTTTGTAATAAAAACGGTCTTTGAAATATTGTTATGGATATAAGAGATTTAAATATTGATTTTTAATTTGGAATTTATATTTATATAAAACATTTTCATGATGAACTTGTTTTAAATTTAAAAAAGATTGCAATAAACATCGCTTTATAAGTATTATCATGGATACAATGGATTCAAATATTGATCTCTAATTTGGAATTTAAATTCATACCAAACATTTTCATGATGAATTTTTTCAAGTTGAAAAAATGTCTGCAAAAATAGACATTGTTTTAGAGATATTGCTATGGATAAATGGGACTCCATATTGATCTTTAATTTGAATGAAATGTCTAAAGGTCATGTTTTTAGTGTTGGAAATAATGAGAAGGGGGTGAATCAATATATCTTAGCAATTTATTAATCTTTTCAAAGCATTAGTTAATCCAACTTATTTATCTTTTCAAAGGCTCATGGAGCAGTTTTTCCAAACGAGTGTGCCAAGTTGTTGATATTGCTGCAAGTACTTAGTAATAAGGTCTGATGATAACTTTGTCCTAGATGCCTTAGATTATCCCTATGACCTGCTTGTAATTATCTTAAACTCTATCCAAGGAGGGCTACTAGCATATGTCTTATATTTGCTCAAATAATCAAAGTATTGGTGCCATATAAAATCACTGATGTGTCATCATCTACTGCTGACATGTAAGGATGTCGTCACAATCCCATTGTGATATAAAACATCTCACTGTTACATAAACAATCTTTTCAGTATTGTCAAGTCACTGTTAAAATTCTCAAGACTATTGCATCATAGACAAGGTTATTATTATTTCAAGGTTCTATTTTTATCATTGTATATAGATGGAACCTTCAACTGCTCTTACTTTAGAATACCAATATTTATTGGCACATCAAATCAAGTCACGCACTATCTCACTAAGCACTTAATACTTCAATGTCTTCCTTATATGTTTCACACAAGGAGGTGACAAGATGCCAATAAGATGATGACAGTTTGAGACTCTTACTATTGTAATGATTTTATCACTTCAAGCTTCAAATAAGACAATAGAACCAAGTCTCTAGTTGAAAGATGCCTCATATGACATTCTCCTCAATGTCAATCAACTCTCATTGAATATTGTTACCAAGCTAGTTGTATGGGTCGACTTACTTAAAGGTATTACACACATTTATGAATAATTATGAATATAATCAAGAAAAGGTCACTAATATAATAGTTCTACCTCAAAATAGTTCATAACTTAATGACTCTTGGTCCTGAAATGAGGCTTAGGTCTGTAACACTGAGGACGTGAAATATGTAATTGACTCACTATAGTTAAGGCTCGAAAACAACTATAGTTGTTTCCAAATCAAAACAAAACATCGTTACATGTCTGAAACTGAAAACGTAGTCTTGTAATGGTTACTATCAAGGTCGAGGCACTAAAGAGAAGCACAAAATTGAAGGATGAAGAACTGTGGTGATTTCACTTGTTTAAGACCAAGATTTATTGGATAAAGGCCAAAATCCTGAACTATAGGACATGCCCACTGTTATGGATTATTGTTTTTAGCCGAAGTTCTGAATTGATTAGACCATACAACATAAACAAAACTTGTGTATGGAGATGCCTTCATAGAACCGAAATACCCAACAGAACCCCTCACAAGTGATGTGAAAGCCTGGGCATAACAACCACAAGAGGCTAGAAGGATGAATAGATGATTTCTTAAGACAACATCAAGGTCGATTAGGTACGAGATAAGGCCGAAAATCTTGACTTGTGTTGCTCAGATATTGAGGCCGAGTTGGAATAAGCAATAGGTCTATCAATAACAAACAAAATCCCTTTCATTGTTCACAGGAGGAAGGTCTAAAACAACACAAAAGAAATTTCGTTGTCCTGAAATGGTGCCCTAATCAGTAATTAAATTGATGAGAACCTACAATCAAACATTCATGACAAACCTAAATTAATCCCCAACAAATAACCCAAAACCAAAGATAAGAGTATTCAAATGAAAATGCAAACAATCACAAATTGAAACCCTTCTGAAATGCTTTGTTGTCTTCCTTTGATGGCCAAGAATTTCAAAACTAAGAATAGGATAGGTCGTTGAGTTTAAATTACTTCGAGGTGAGGTATAAGTTCTCTTTTTATAGAGATGAAAAGGGCTTCTAAGAAAAACGTTGGAGGGGAATTTAGGAGGTTAAACACCTTGAATTGTTTTGACTTTTCTAATAGAATATCAATAATTAGTTATCTTAAACCCTAAGCCAAGATGTTGTTGGCCTTATGTAGGAGGAATTTTAGGTTCAAGGGTGCGATAAATACATAATATAGATACAAACACTAACAATACCCTTCTTTAAAATGATCTCTCCATGAAACATGACAAGAAACCCTCATGCTTGATATTAATTCCTAACAACCAATAAAAGCATGCCAAGTCACCATCCCTTGGGGTTTTAGCCCAAAAATTTGAGTTTTCATCTTTAAACTTGAATTCCTTTCAAACCAAGAGGCCTCTCAGGGAGTGCCACATACCAACAGAAATATCTCGACGAGAAGAATCCAATGACAAGGATGTCCAAGGTAAACCTAATGTTTTTTCATTTCAAAAACCTCTCACAAGTTTGAGTTATGCTCATTGACCATAGAACCCAAACCTAACTTAGGGTTTCCAGCCATCCAAGTGGAGCTTCCAACTTGATGTAATCCATACAAAAATACAAAGCGTTCATTAATTGTTTGACATCAATGACCAGTGTTTAGTCAAAGTCAAATCTTAGGGTTGACATCAATGACATTAAATTAATATTTTGTCGAAAAAAACCAAGGAATTGTTTTTTTTTAAGAAAAAATAACAATTCGATAAACATTAAAAGGCTTTTAAAATATTGCAATAAAATCTTTATATCCATTCACATAATATTCTTTTAAATGAATGAGAGTTTATTGTGCATCCCAAAACTCTTGAAAGGTTAAAATAATTCCTTTATATTCCTTAGTACCAATTATTATCATTGCATCTTCAAAAGAAGAAGAAAACATTATGTTCAAGTAACGAAAAATTAATCCCCAATGGGGGTGTCATTAATGGCTCATGTAATGACAGATTTAATCCATTAACATGCTAATGGTGAGAGTGGAGAGCAGGTTAGCAGTCTTCGAAACATGTGCCACACCCTACACATGTTTATTCACTTGTTGTCGCATGTCATGAACGTCGTTCCCAGAGTTGGGGTCACCAACACAAGTCCACTTGTGTTAAATGCAGGGAGGTAGTTGCACATTGGAGGAGGTACGATGTATTTTTTCACATTGATGCTTATCATTCTACAATTGATATGAACCAGGTTTCTCATGGTGGATTGGCCCTTGCCTTGGGAGAACTTGACAGATGGTTCTGTGAGATCATTGATGAGCGCATGATCTATGGGAGGAATGCGTGTTTTAAAATGTGTTCCAGGCCTTACACATGTCCATTCCCGGACATCACATATTTTGGTAAATTCTTTCAAGCAGTGGTTCATGAAACGTAATCCTCCCATTATAAATGCATGGCTTTTTTTACTAGGGTGTTGATTGGATAGCATTAGTTGGGGTGGTGGAGAGAGTCTCTCTTCATCTATTTGTTCCAGGTCCTTATTTGTGGTACTATCTAGATGTGGAGGACGTTTGTTTCCTCCCCTTGGTCAATTTCACATTAGCTCTTGTTCTGGTGTCAAGACGGCATACATTTGCATCTTATCCTTCAATTTTGGGAGCATTGATGGGGGTCAATGTTTTTCATATTGCTTTTACATAAAACAGAGACTGGTCTAGCCTTTGAATTGGTGGTAGTTCTACCCACCTCAATGGTCCAAGGTACTGACCCCACATGTATTTTTTTAAATAGCATGGTTTTGGTTTTTGGTGTTTGGTATCTACACAATTTCTCTATATGGACTTAAAGGTGGTAATTTCCCTTCCAGTTTTGTAAGTTGTCATGGGTTTTGGGTTTCCTCTTCCATTTGTATATTTCAAGTCAAGGTTATTTCTGTGTTTGGAGTTCGGAGTGTATTAGGGTTCTGAGGACATTCCTTATATCATATCCCTTGAAAGCTTTTAAGATTTGTGTTTGTGGTTTACTTAACCTTAAGTCAATTATTCCATTATTTAAAACCACTAGTATCAGTTTATATAATAGGGAGCCTATACATAGGTAGTTGGGCCTGTCTCCAACGTTTTGTTAAATTCCTTCAAGTGTATAGATTTAGAGATAACGTTCTTGTAACACCCTCCTCCCACATCTACCCAAGTAACCGGCCAACCATGGTAAACATGCGGCGAGAGGATACTATGGTTAGATTCAACCTCCTATGTGACCTTAAGGAAATGGAAACAATGGAAACACAATACACAAAGCTTCCACATTAGCTACAGGACCCCTGAGGTTCATGTCAATACTTCAGGCAACTTTCCCCTAGGTCCTGTTGAATTTTTTGGTCACTTATCCTCTAGTCACTCTCATGTTATAGGCATAAAAACATCCAAGGACCTCCACTTGCTCTCACAGGCTTGCCTGCCAGCGTCTAGGGACCAAATTTTCCAATCCTGTGCCAGCGACCTTGGGATTTGAGCCACTTTTTCAAGCTCATAGGCCAAGTCACTGCCCAAAATGGAATGACATCTTAAAAGTAGTAAAATAACAGGGAAACAATGTTGCAAAAGCAATCAGTTAAACAAGACCTTAACCAAACCCCTACTAGCCATGATAGACATTTCGTTAAACATATCATCAACATGTAATCTACAGGTGTAAAAAACATAATTAAGTATAGGGATCTCATACTTATATGAGAATCGCTATGAGCCAGTGTTCCCTCATGCCATTTGTTGCATTATCATCTATTAGGTCACACATACATTGTCCATTCATTTACAAGTAAAAACATGATGAGAACCATACATAGTTGTTGTCATAAAACATACATAAGTATGAGAACCCATCTCATCAAGGCTATCAGGAAATGACAAGGCTAGGCTAAAGAACACTATCACACCTGGCAAAACCCATGCCATGATAGAAAAGAACCACATGCAATACCATGCATGCCAAATCTAGCAAGGAAAATAATATGCAAATAGATACCTATAATGAATCCTATTGTAGACACTTGATCCTACCTTTCCTTTGCTCAATCTTTGTTTCCTCTTTCCTTCTTTGCCTTTCTTGCTCCAATGCCAAAGTGCTCCAAGAAAACTCTAAGTATCAAAGAGTGAGTGAGAGAGAGAGAGAGAGAGATAATAATGAGAGAGCTTTAAAACTAAACTGACAAAAGGTTACCGACTGATCCTCAGAAGCCTTTTTATGAATGAGGCCTCTATTTTCTTCATTTTCCTCCTCACATGCAATTTGTGACCTTTCACCTCATTTTCTCCTATTTTTCATTATTTTCATAAATAATTGTGCAAAAAATGACATTTTTCCTTTCCAAATTCTTAGTCATTGCCTTTGCCAATTTCCTTAGCCATAATAAACCAAACGAACAACCCCTAGGATTTCTTGCCCAACATTTAGCCTGGAATAAGTGTCCCATCAACCATGTTTATTATTTTTAACTTTTATTACATGGAATTTTCACCAGGGTTGTTGCAGGACCCTCCTCCTTGGGGGACACCGTCCTTGGTGTTCAATCACACATATACTTTAGAAAAACTACTAGAAGGAAGACATAATTCTCATGGAGCTTTATAACATAGCTCGATGCAGTATTTACAATGATCACCCTATTGAATACCAACCCGCATGACATCATAAAAGCATGATAGCATAACAACATGATAGCATAGTAACATGACAACATAACAACATGACCATCATAATGACATAACACCCATGCTTATTGGAGCTCTATAACTTAGCTTATGGTGATATTTACATCTATCTACATATGTACATATAGCAATATCACCAAAACATATACCAAGGTACCATATCAAAACATATGCCAAAACACCATATCAAAGCATATACCAAAACACCATATCAAAGCATATACCAAAGCACCATATAAAAACTACTTTGCCTCAATCAGAAAACAAGGAAGGATACATAGCCGACATCTGATCCATGATCTCCCATGTAGCCTCATCGGGCCTAAAGTGCTTCCATTGCACTCTAACTTGCTCTATTTCTTAGTTCTGGAGCATGAGCACATTTTTCTGTAATATACACTTAGGCTCTAGTTGGAATTCTCCATCTGGTTCAACTTTCAATACAGACCAGTCAATCACATAATCAACATCCTTAACATACTTCTTAAGAAATTATACATGGAAAACATCATGGAATTTCATTATCGAAGTAGTCCAAGTCGATAGGCTACTAGCCCAATTCTCTTAACAATACTGAAGGGTCCATAAAACCGTGGTGCCATCTTGGCACATGATCCAATCCACAAGGATCTCTTGTTCGATTTGATGCACAAGTACACATGTTCCCCAACCTAGAACTCCTTGAACGAACCGTTTCAATGTGCATAACTCTTCTACCTATCCTGTGTTGCCTTTAGATATTTCTTGATCACCTGCATTTCCTTCTCCATGTCTACCAACATATCTGGTCCAATCAACACTATGTTCACTAGATCACTCTAGCTGCTGGGAGTATTACAACTTCGTCCATACAATGCCTCAAAAAGACTCATCCTCAATGACTCCTGATACCCATTTTTGTATGTGAACTCAACCAAGGGAAGGTATTCCTCCCACTTTTGTTGTTGATGCATCACATACATCCTTAACATGGCCTCCAATATCCTCTTGACCCTCTCTGTCTATCCATTTGTCTATAGATGATAAGATGTACTGAGGGCCAACTCCATGCCAAAACCTGCAAACAACACCTTCCAAAACTTGGAAGTGAACTTTGCATCTCTGTCTAACACAATCTTCTTTGGAACACCATGTAATCTGACCACATCTCTGATGAATACCTGTGCCACATCGCTAGCTAAGAATGTAGAATTCATTGGAATGAAGTGTGAAACCTTCGTCAACCTATCCATAACAACCATGATAGAATCATGTTTTCTCCCTCCCCTCGGCAAACTTGTGATGAAATCCATGGAAATGACCTCCCATTTCCACTTTGGAATCGCAATAGGTTGTAACAGACCACCTGGATGTTTACAGTCTACCTTCACACGCTGATAATCAAAACACCTAGCCACAAACTCTATTACATCCCTCTTCAAGTTCAACCAATAATAAAACTTCTTCACTACAGTTAATGTCTTTAGAAAACCCTGGGTGACCTGAATATGGTTTCACATGAAACTCCCTCAAGATCACCTTCTTGAGCTCACTCCTATCCAACACATATATCCTATCTTCTAATCTCATCAGTCCATCCAATGCAAGGAAATAGTCCATATCCTGCGCAATTGCACCTGTACCTATACCTATACTATCACCTGTACTTGTACCAGCACCCTACTGCAACCTGTGCACAATCTCCATATACCTGACATCCTGCTGACCTGCTTGCAAGATCCTATCTTGTAAGTCTATCCCATAGGATCTTATAGATGCTAAATGATTAACCTGTATCTGCATGCTGAGAGCATCTGCCACCCTGTTCTCCTTTCCCTTGATGTACTTGATCTCAAAATCAAACTCACTGATCGTATCCAACCACCAAGCCTACCTACCATTCAAATTCGGTTGGTCAAATAGATACCATAAACCAATATGATCAATCGTTAGTACAAATCTCTTGCTAAGAAGATAGTGCCTCCACATCTTCAATGCGTGTATGATCGTTGCTAACTCAATATCATGTGTCCAGTAGTTCTAGTCGTGCTCATTTAGTTTTCGCGACTCATATCACACCACTTGTCCATCCTAGATAAGGACTCCACTAAGTCCTCTTTTGCAAGAATTTGTGCACACTACAAACTCTTTGTCTGGATCTACAATCTGTAGCACTGGTGCATGTGTCAACAACTGCTTAAGCTGCTCAAAACTAGCCTCACACTCCTATGTCCATTCAAACTTCTTACCTTTCCTCTGCAATGATGTGATAGGATAAGAAATATGTGAGAATTTCCGAATGAACCTCTAATAATAGCCTGTTAAACCCATGAAAGATCTCACCTCATCCACACTCTTAGGAGCTACCCACTCCATGATGGCCCTTATCTTCTCTGGATCTACTGCAGTGCCCTCCTTGGAGACAATATTCCCCAAGTAATGTACCTCAGTCTGAAAAAAAATTCACTTGCTAAGCTTAGCCTACAATTGATGCTCTCTCAACAACCTCAACACTGATGCTAAGTGCTTGACATGTTCTTCCTCATTTTCAGAATATACCAATATATCATCAATGAAAAAAATAAAAAACTTATCCAAATACAAACGCAACACACTATTCATCAATCACATAAAGGTAGATGGAGCATTAGTCAAACCGAATGGAACTACAACAAACTCATAATGCCCATACCTGGTTCGGAATGCAGTCTTGTAGATGTCTTCCTCTTTAATGTGTACTTGTTGGTACCCGGATCTCAAATAAATCTTTGAGAACATTGTTACTCCCTTCAAATGATCAAACAAGTCATCAATCCTCGATAATGGGTACCTATTCTTGATGGTCACTTTTCTCAACTTCCTATACTCAATGCATAATCTGAGAGTTCCATCTTTCTTCTTCACTAAAAATATCGTTGTGCCCCATGGTGATACACTTGACCTAATGTATACCTTGAGAAACATTTCCTTCAACTGCAACTTTAACTCTACCAATCTCAGGTGTGATCATCCCCTAAGGCGCTTTTGATGTTGGAGCTGCCCGAGGCACTAACTCAATAGAAAATTATACCTCCCTATGAGGTGGAAACTATGTAATGTCCTCAAGAAACACATCCTTGAACTGATGTAAAACTGGGTACCTGCTCAACACATCTTCATCCTCAACCTCCTTACTCTTGTCACTAGAAATGTGTATTGCAAATAACATACACCCTTTCGTGTGGCTATGCTTTTCCTGCATAGCTATCACCATCCTAAGTTATGTGGCTTTCTTCTTACCCTGCAAGACTCTTGGTTCCCCATTGTCATCAACGCACTCAATGGATTTGCCATAGTAGTCTACCTTGGTTCTATGAAGATACAACCAATCCATGCCCAATAACATACTGTATGATCTAAACAATAATACATTTAAATGTGTTGTTGTAGGCATGCATTCAAATCAAATGCACAAGCTCTCACCCAATGATGAACTCGCTTCTTTATACTTGTAGCCAACTACACTAACCAAAACTCTGCATGAAATTCCTTACCCAAACCACACTTATCCACCAAGTCAGGACTAACATAGATATAATTAGATCCAGGGTCAATCAAAATATAAATAACTTGATCAAAAAGCTTATCGTCCATCTCAACGATAGATGCATGATGCTCTACCTGTCTATTGTCCACAACTGCATAAATATGAGGAATACTCTGCCCCACATCTCCAACAGTTTGCGCTTCTTGTACAATGTATATCTTAGGCCTACCACTTTGATGTTGCAGACAATATCTCCTAAGATGTTCCTTACTGCATGTACAACACTCCAATCGACCAGTTCCCTCACCTCTATGTTGTTGTTGTCACCCATGTCCCTATCTAGTTGCATTAAACTTCTTTTGTGGTGCCATATTTTCTTTCCCATCTGCATTATGAGGCCTTGCTCTCTTAGGCATCCATTTACCTTTGTCTTTGTCTTTCCCTTTCCATCCTTGCTGAAATTCATTCTTATGTTCTGACTATTCATAGCAATGCTTCAACTTCCCAATGACTTCCTTAAGTGACTGAGGCTCATCATACTCAATCCGATCTCTAAATGCTAATGGCAAACCACTGACGAATCTCTGAACTTTAGCCTTCTCATCTGTAAGATATGGTACATACCTTAATAGCTCCAAAAACTTGGTCGTGTACTCTTCCTCTGTCATTGACCCCATTTTTAGCTCATAAAATTCTTTGGCCTTGTTGTTGGAGTACCTTTCTGAGAAGTATTTCTTCCTGAAAATCCTCCTGAACTCACGCCAACTAAATTCATTTTTCCTCATGTCTCTGACCCACTTCACATCTTCCCACCAAATGTTTGATTTACCTTTCAAGCTGAAGATAGTGATTTTCGCCTTCATGTTATTTGTGTACTCATGCATCTCAAAAAAATTGTTCATCCCAAGTATCCAAGCCTCTGCATCTTCTGGATTTTTCACATCTCCATCAAAATTAGGTGGTTGTGCTCCCTTAAATTCATTTGGTAAATATCCACTATCACTTCTCTTGTAATGATGATATAAATGATGACGATCATGATGCCTATCAGAACCAAAACTAGAATATTACTTGTACTCATCATGTTATGAAACCAACTCACAAAAAGATAGAAAAGATAGATCAACGCCTTAGAATTCAGCCTCTTCGAGGGGGAAACCTCCTTTACATTACACAAATGAATGATTCTTTTATGATTCAAATGAAAAAACCTCCTTTCTATATATAAGAGTCTAAGGAGTCACAATATAACCCAGAGAACCTAACAATAATAATATAAAGGC
>APFE030496736.1:0-19703 GCA_000404065.3 Pinus taeda
TCCAAAGAAGCATTTGGATCTTTTTGCATATAATTGTTTCTCCTCCAATAGTTGTAGCACCTGTCAACATGTTCAACATGATCCTTCCAAGACTTGTTGTAGATTAGTATATCATCAAAAAATACTAACACAAATTTTCTAAGGAATGGTTTGAAATTGAATTCATCAAACCTTGAAATGTTGAAGGTGCATTGGTAAGGCCAAAAGGCATGACCAAAAATTCATAATGACCCTCATGAGTTCTAAATGTTGTTTGGAATGTCCTTCAATCTTATTCTGATTTGGAAATGATTAACTGAATGACGATCTACTTAGTGAAGTAAATTGATGCCATTGCAATTCATCGAGTAGATTCCATCAATGAACAAGGATGGGGGACTTATCTTAATAGTGAGCTTGTTTGAGCTCCTATAATCCCGGACACATCGCCATGATCATCCTTCTTTCACAAGATAATTGACAGAAAGAACTTTTGACTTGGCGATTATACAGCCTCTTGCAGTTCTGCAACCCATATCGTACAATTTCCTTTTTGGACATAGATATCTGTCGGCTGATGTTTGGAGAACCTTCTGGAATCAGATGAATAAGAAATGATCATGATCACGCATAGGTGGGAGACCTTTGGGAGTCTCAAATACCTTGGAATGATTGTCCAGGATTTTTTGGAGATCTGGATAAATAGATGATTCCGATGTGGAAACATCTAGCGAACATAATTGTGCAATTACACCTCTTTGCTCCTTTTTTAGAAACTTTGTCATACCATTAGAGCTGATTATCTTTACTGGTTTCCCTACAATACCCCTTAATTAAACTTCCTTTCCTTTCGTCGAAAATTTGATGAAAAGTAAAATTAAAACCTATTGTACCCAAGGATTGTAGCCATTGGACTCCTAATACAACATCAACACCTCCCATTGGAAGGGAAAGCATTGGGCTAGTCAATACATATTCTCCCATGGATAGCTTGATATTATGGCACTTTCCAGAGAAATTTATTGTTCCTCCATTTGCAACCATCACTTGACACTCTGGTGCTGGATATAGGAAGCAATTCAATTCTTTTGCTACCTTACAATGAATAAAATTGTGAGTACTTCCTGAATCAATCAACACTATTATCTTTTTCTTCTTGATTTGTCCTTCTATCTTGATTGTTTGAGGAGTGGTAATTCCCACCAATGCATTACAAGATATGGTTGGATTCATTTGTTCTTCATCAGGCTTTGTTCCTGGAGTATATCCTCTTCTTTTGACCTTTCTTGCTCCTTTTCTTCTTCCTCTTCACAATCTATGTAGAATAATTTCTTCTCAGCACACTTATGACCTTTAGTGTATTTTCTATCACAACTGTAACAAAGCCCTTTTGCTCTTTTTTCTTCCAATTGTTGTGTGTCAACCTTATAGGTTGTGGAAGACTAGGGGCAACAACACTTCCGTCTTTATAGTTGTGAGTGGTATGCTTCCTGGTTGCCATAATTTTGCTTTCCATTTTTCTTGCTAACCTGAATGCGTTCTCTAATGAATCAGGTTCCCAAAGGCGAACATCATGTTGGATATTATCCTTTAAAGACCCTATGAACACATCAATCCTATGCTCCTCTGGAATATCTTTTACCCTTATGTTCAATTTTTGGAACTCCTCAATGTGCTCCATTATTGAACCCTTTTGTTTGAGACTTATCAATTGGCCAAAAAAAGTGTTACTTTTTGTATCCTCATAATGTGCCACCAATTCTTCCATAAAAATTGCCCAAGTGATAAATGTTTACGAGAGCAAAGCCATTGATACCATACAAACTGATTTGGTTCCAAATATAAAGTTGCCATACGTACCTTTTGTGTGTTTTGCACATTATTGAGATCGAAGAATTGCTCCATCTGTAATATCCATGTGGCAGGATCCTTGCCATCAAACTTCCTCATATCGATTTTTGGAATATGGTGAGTCTTCGATCCAACATTAGCGTCTATGGAATCATGATTAACATTTGTTTTATTCTCATCATGAGTTTCATTTAGTACCCTTTCACCCTTAGTGCCCATTTCTTGTAGCAACTTATTCATATTTATCTTCAATTCGTCCATGTCCGTCTTCAAATCTATCTTCAAATCATCCATCTTAGCTTCCATGTCAATCATCTTACCTTCTACGCCTTTCTTTAAACAATCCATCTTAGCTTCTACACCTTTCTTTAAACCATCCCTCTTAGCTTCTAAATCTTTCTTTAAACCATCCATCTTAGATTCTGTTCCTTTTTGTGTAAGGGACAGTTGTTGCACTTGGTCTTGTAATTTTGATATATCATGTTGCATTTCTTCCTCTTCTTCATGATTCATGCTAGAGCTTTCAGGTTCCTTACTAGCCGTTTGCATTTTCTTTCCTCGAGGCATCAGTTACTGATAATAATGCTCTACTATGCCCTTTGAATTCCCTCAAAATAAATTTTCAAACCAAGCTTAAGCAAAAATTTAAGAAAATCTACACACATATTTTCACTTTGTAGGAGCTCGATATTGCCTCTGATGTATCTCAATACTTTCTGATCATCTAGTTATGAATTTGTGGCCTGTAGTAGCCCTCTGTGTCCTCTTTCAAATGCCACAAGTCTGACCCAAATTGGATTCTCCAAGGAAGAGTTATGCGAAATCTCCCACAGTGACTTGATTATAGACTAGTTCAGTAGAGCGCAATTGTACGATGTGCCACGAGTCACTGTTTCAACCTTTGGATCTGAAAAATGTACACAAGAAACTAAAATCCGTCCTCTTTCTTTACCTTCTTACTAAATTTCAATCCGATGCTCAGAGCGAAAGTTATGATGATTTTCCCTAGGTCACCTGTTTTGAATGTAATTCAGGAGTCTCTAAAAAGACCAACTTCCTCAGCTCCTATCTCCGCAAATATCGCGCACAAAGCTCTGAAATTCGGACCCAAGGTGCAGCGCGATTTCTTCTCAAATGGGTTTTTTTTTCGACTTCTGAAACGTCACAGAAACAAAGTTATAGCAAAAAGTCCACGATGACCTGTTTGGAGCAGCGAAACCCTAGAATCCAAAGCTCTGATACCAAATGTTATGAAACCAGCTCAGAAAAGATAGAAAAAGGATCAACGCCTTAGAATTCAGGCTCTCGAGGGGGCAACCTCCTTTACATTACATAAATGAACAATTTCTTTTATGATAAAATGCAAAAAACTCTTTATAATATAAAGTATGTAGGAGTCTAAGAGTCACAATATACCCAGCCGAGACCTAACAATAATAATATAAAGCCACAAAAATAACAATAGAGGGATTCTATGGGGCACAGTAATAACAATATGGGGGCAATAGGGGCACAACAATATAAATAAGGGGTACAACTACCATAGTAATGGGGTAATCACTAGTATTATAGGGACCCGACAAGAAGTCAGTAGTTTTAGAAACCGCCCTCCGAAACTATTTTCCCCCCATCCTAGTTATTCGGGACTTAAAATCTCAAAACAACATACCACCTAAATTTACTCCCGGACACGTTTTTTCATTCAACTGTTTACCACCGCTCCTACGTCATCTTCCACATCCGCTCCCATGTCACTTCCTCTGTCCAATCAGCGGCTGCATATTTTCCTATTATCCATTTAGTTCCCCACCCCTCACGCATCAATATTTCATTGATCTGTTTATCAGCCCCATTGGAGAATTAATGACGATTTAACCATTGATTAACAAACCCACTCCATTTTATTCATTATAAGCCCTGTTTTTCATAAAAATTGTTACAAAGTACATTCCCAAAATTCACTAGATACTTGTAGGTTGTAGCCAAAACGACAGATTCATCATTCAACCAAATTTTCAACTCTGTACAGAAGCAAGCCAACATCCAGGTCCACCTAATCCATTTTAAGTTATACTATTTTTCTGATATCACTATCTTTCAGACCAATTCTTCCCATTTCCGTCACTTTCAACTTGCAATTCAATTAACAAGATGCCTCCTAAGGGAAAGGAAGTCGCAAAAATGCCAAATCCTCTCATCCATCCACAAGTTTACTTCCATCAAACTACCTTGGTCGACAAAGACTGTAAAATCAATGAGTCTTTGTCTGAATTCAATTTTTTTGAAATCTACTACTGGATGGAGGATCAATTAGTCGATCAAACAGATGAAATAGGACTTTGGGACTCCCACCTTCCTCATTACATCTTCCCTCAGATACACAGAGCACCTGGATTTGTCAAGAAATGCGGTGAATCCTATGACCACAGTCAAAGAGCTATCATCTCACCTATAGGAGAAATCTTGTGCTCCATCAATGCTCAATCCATTGAACAGATGTTGCAGGCCCCAACTATTGTGCCAACCCATCCTTTTTCCCATGAAATCCTAACAGAAGCCTATCAAAAGATAGACTTCACTAAAAGAGCTCAAACTCTAGAACTTTTCCTAGCTGTAGATAGCCCTTTGCCTCAAAGAAACCCTCCCTATGATTCATCTATATTCCTAGACAAAACCAAGCATATTATCACCATTCTCTCTTACCTCCTTGGTTACTCAAATTTCTAGCTTCTGAGGACTCGATGACTAAAGATATTGAAGAAACTGAGACTCAGAAATATGACATGATGAATCTCATCATGAAACAAAATCTGCAAATAAAACAGATGGAGGAAAAAATGGAAAAACTTGTCAAAGAGAAAGACGAAGCTGTGAAAAAGGCCAATATTCAAATGGATGTAGTTCCTCTTGCAGCAGTCCCTATAACTACAGTTTCTACCTCAGGAACAACAACAACCATAGGTACAGCAAAAGGAGCTGAAAAGCTTGTTGAAGATGTTCAGAACCTTTCTATTCAGTCAGAGGAAATCAAGAAGTTGTAGGATCATCTGAAGACACTACAACATTTTAAAGCAATTGCAGAAAGCTCACATGCAATTGAGTTGCAGAGGGAAAGAGGTCAAATTGAGGTATTGCAGAAAGAAGTCAAAGAATCTTACCTTGGAAATACATTGGGTTTAGTAAAGGATATTTTATGGGGAGAGATTACTGAATCAATCAAATATATCTGGCCTTATATTAGAATAATCTTTGATCAAAAGGACTTGTTGGAAAGAGCTTAAGAAGTTGTTGAAACAATCTAAAAAGAGCTTGAGGACATACCAAAAATAGCCACTGAAATAATTAAGTTTTTGAATTCTAAAGACAACAATGAGCTTGAAGAATTGGGTATCAATGACAGGACATCATCCATATTAGAAGTGAAGAAAATTATTACAAAGAAAAATCTCACTCTTCAGTTGGAGGAAAAGTGCAGCAGTGTTAATGTCATAGTTCAACATTTTTTCAGCAAGTTGGAACCCTTGACCAGTCACGGCTTTCCCTCAATATTTGTGATTAATGATAAGTTAATGCTTATTGAAGACTATGTCTGCAAGATTACAAAGGTCAGGGCCAATGCATCTACAGTTTCAAATATACAGGGTACAGTAACACCAAGGCTTGTGCTGAATGCACCCAGAGATACCTTTTTCATCCTTAATGAAATAAGGCACATATTTTTAGTAAAACCCACTTTTACTAAATACACAGAAATGGATGAAGTTTACAGAAGGGTAACTAAGTTATCTATCCCGAATAAAAAACGTTGGGAACAGTTAACTAATTTACTCAATTGAAATAGATCATAAGCTTTTAGAAATTTGAGGAACAGTAATCAACAGATCATCAGAATTTAGATTTTTGGGGAATAGTCATCAACAGTTCAACAAAAAAATAGTGACAGATCGACTATCAATTCATTTTCCTGATTTTATATTAAGCTATTTTTGTAAATTTGTTTAAGATATTTTCTTAGATCTAAACTTGTATAAATAACTCTCTTTCACGAGTTATTAAGGGTTGCACCCTTGAAGAAACATTTGTAAGCACTAAATGTACTTAGCTTTTTCTGAATCATTAATAGAGTGGCAAAGGATTTTAAAATTCGATTCATACAGTTTCGTTTTTCTTGTAAGTTTTTCTAGTTTTTATTCACTATGTTTCTTCATATTCTTCAATTTTACAAAGATAACCATGTAGGAGTAATTGTGTCTCAATTACTCATATAAGCTTTCTGAAGTGAACATCTTTAAAGACAATGAATGATATAAACTGTTTGTTTAAGTAATTCCCTCTAAATCATAAAATCATCAGTATCTGTGTAATCTTGAGCATATTATGTTAAACTTTTCTGCACATTGTTTGAACGTTTTCTTACTTATGGTTATTTAATTTTCTATTTGAAAAATGTAAAAGTCATATCATCTTTCTATTTCTGCTCATCATCGGACAAGCTAAATCACTATGTGGATTTTAATAGCAGCCCTTTGTTTAAATATTAATATTATTCAAAAGTTTAGGCATCACTATTTTAAATCTGTTTCGTACATTGGTCCTCCAAACTTAAAACAAAACCCCCAAAACAAATATCTTAGATGCCCTGGCATGATAGCTGAACGTTATCATCTCAGAGATACAACATCAATCTGGCACCACTATCAGGGACTCGAATTTGATTAGTTTTCATGGGTCAATGATATAAATCCTATTCCTTTAAAGTTGACTAATGGTCTAGATAGGTCAAAATCCTTCACCTGGCAACTCCACTGTGCCAAACTAGCACCTTTTAAGCGCACTAGATCCCATTTTGAATCTGACATAGTTAGTCCTTTGTCAGATCCATAAAGACTTGTGAGAAAGGCTAGTTCTAAAAGAAAAGATCAACCATCTTCTTCCATTTTAGCCTTGCAATGTGAAGATATATTACAATTTGATCCCTATAGTAACATTCCATCCAATCCAGATTACTCTCACTTATCACCTAGGGTTGCTGAACTTTTAGATAGGGGAGCTGATTTCAAATCAGCTTTCCTTATTCATTCACTTGAATCCCATCCAAAACCTCCATTTCTACCAGGATCACCTAAATTTGAGTCTGACCTTGTTGTTCATTTACCTGAATATAAACCTACAGACATCATATCCCCCACTACTTATTCATTCAGTTCCACTTTTGAACAACTTGAATCTTATACTTCTAAACAACCTGAAGGGACCTTTGTTATATATTCAAATCCACTCTTTGAAACAAAAGAGGATATTCATTCTTAGGTCCACAAGTTAGTTATTAATACTCCTTTAAAATCTTTTAGGGCATCTCCTCCTTCTTCACCCCCACATAGTAATACACCCCATCTATCACTATCTTCCTCTTCTTTATCATCATCTTCACAAACATCTCATACATCATCTTCTACTATGGCTTCCAACCCATTGTAAAGGAAAGATATGCAGCTTTCTTTTTACCTCCAACCCTTGATGCTTTCCCCAATGGATATTTAAAACACATTCCTAAATATAATGGAGAAACTAGTCCCTCAACTGAGGACCATCTTCAAGCATTTCTAGAATTTGCAGTTAACATGAACATAGAACAAGGGAATGTTTACATGAGGTTGTTTGTTCAATCTCTTGAGAGAAATGTGAGAACTTGGTTTAGGTAGTTAGCTGCAAATTCCATTAGAAATTGGGAAGAGCTAACAAATATATTCAAAAATCAATGGGGAGTGAAGAAATATGCTCTTTACTTTTTTATTGAGTTTGAAGAACTTAAAAGAAACTTTCGTGAACCTATCTCTGATTTTATCAAAAGGTTCAACAAACTTTATCATAAGATGCCCCCTGATTGCAACCCCCCTGTAGCAGCAACCAAATCTAGGTTTTCAAAATCTTTTGAAGATGATTTTGCTATAATGTTAAGAGAGAACTTTAAGGACTCTTGAAGACATGCAAACTAATGCTTTAGAGGTGGAAGCAAATAGGGTTGCCTCAACCACTTTAAAAGCTAAAGAGGAAAAGGCCCAAAGAAAACTTAAATCTAGTCAAGAGGACTCTACTTCTTCAAAGACTAAAACTGAAGATTCTAAAATAGATGAGATCACTTCACTTCTTAGAAATGTATCCAATAGAATTTCCAAGATTGAGACTCAACCTAGAATAGTTCAACAAATAGTCACTCGAACCCAAAATTAAAATCAAGGTCAATACAAAAGAAATCCACAGTTACAAATTATTCAAAGGCCTAGTAATGATCAGTGGGTTCCAACTCCTTTACTAATAGATGATCAACATTCTGATGACAATACTATGAGTATCACTGAAGATATTAACAATATGGATACCTCTTCTAGTTAGACAATTATTTTTCCTCTCTCACAACAAAAGCAGGTTGAAGAAGATCAAGAGTCCTCACAGGTTTCCAAATACCATGCCTTCTCTGAATTCCTAATTGCAGAGCTAAACAAAAGATATGATCTTAGACCTAGACCTAGCCGTGGAAGACCTCCTAAGGAAACTCCAACAATTGAACCTTGTACCAAAGCTAATAAAACTTAGACAACTATTATTCGACCATTAAATCAGTCAACTGATATAGCCCAAATTGAAAAAACTATCTTAACTGCATTTAATGTTGAAAAGGAGTTAGAAAGAGTTAAAATCCCTATACCACTTTCAAAACTTTCCAAAAACCCTAGATATAAAAATCAAGTCTCCAAATGGATACAAAACACCTCTGTTGATGTTGAAAGTGATGTGATTAGCCTTCAAGATGAAAAACCAGTAGTTGTTTTTGGTCCTAGCTCAGATATGATAGATGAAATAATACCTCCTTTCTATGTGACTCTAGAGACAAATGATTCAATGTTATACAACTGTATGCTTGATTCTAGAGCATCACATAATCTCATGCCAAAAACTATCATGGATCATTTAAATCTTGACATAACTAGATCCTATCATGATTTGTACACCTTTGATACAAAAAGGGTGCCTTGTCTAGGACTGATTAAGGATTTAGTAGTCACTCTTTCCCAAATCCCAGTAAAACGTGTAGTGTTAGATATAGTTGGCATAGATATCCCTCCCAAATTTGGAATGCTCCTTTCAATGTCTTGTTGTGCCAAATTAGGGGGAACTCTTCATATGGACATGTCTTACGCCACTATTCCAGTTTATGGATGAGAACAACTTAGGTTGTTGTTGAAGCCCCGAAAATCGGGTCGACAACAAGGGGGATACCCACCCGGTCCGGACCTTGGTTGGCAACTCCTTATCCGTTTGGTATAGTGGGTCCGACTAGGGATAATAGGACTAGTTTCCCAATCTAAGGGTGTGTGTGTGTGTAGAGTTAGGTGATGCTGATCTAAGAGTACTTAAAGCTAATTTAATTCAGACTTTTAAACTAACTCTATGCTATTGTAATCTAATGAGAAACAACACATCTAATTCTACGCTAACCCGGGGTGTATATCTTCTATTATGCGATCTAAAGAGATTTCAAACAATAACTGGTAATAAAGATCATTCAGCTATTATAAGAATAGAAATCAATTAAGATAAACCACTTTGCATAAGTTAGGCAAAACAGTTGCGAACAACATATCACATAATAAGTTATTCATATATCAGACATAAATAAATGGCTCCACCGTACAGAAGTGCCAAATGGTAACTCATACATTCATGCAATAACATATAAACAACTGAAAACTGTATATCACTTTAAGAATATAAGCAGAAATGGCCAAGAGATAAAAGTACCATTTATGACTAATCCTACTCATAAGCTTCAAGCAAAAACGATTTATCTCTACTTGTTCTAACATCTACTAAGAGTACAAAAGTGCAACATCAGTAGCAGACATCAAATACAAACATTAATAAATCTCGATCCATCCATTCATCAAAACCTCCTCTGAGGGTGCAGAAGTGCATGTTCCGAGGACAAGTTTTTGACAAATTTCTGGACCCTTCTCTAAATGCCCGAGAAGGGTTTAAATACTGCTAACTAATTAACTTAATTACATAAATTTAGGATACGGTTTTAAATGACCGCCCTTCTGATAAAGCAAAACTATTTCTAAAAATTGAATCTAATTCCGAACCATTTCTGTATTTGCTCCTTAGTGCTGCAAGCATGCAACATTCGCCTGGGAAGAGTCGGCTGTTCGCCTTCTGCTTTCATTTGAGCTATGAAAATAGAAATAACAAGCGCTGGCACCACTTTCTGGTAAACTAGAAGATATTTTTGAGAATCTTCCTCTGGCTGGGTGTATTCACTGCGTGTATACTTGGTAATGACCCAAATTTCTCTCAAACTGATTCTACTTTTGCTATTTCGGTTTCTGGCCTTGTGAATGACAGAAAAAGTTAGGGACTTTACTCTCTGAATAATTTTCTGCATCGAAAACTGCCTCCGTTCTTTATTCCGAGCTTTTCTGGTGCGTAAGCTTTAGGGTTTTTTGTAAACATGCTGCTTTTGTGCACCTTTGACTCTGAGCTTTAGGTGGCCTATTGACATCAGCATCTATTGAGTGATACTCTGGAATCTGTGGTTGTGTCGCATGCAGCATCCGTTTTTGAAGGGATCTCTTCTCTGTTCTCCGAGCATTGACGCTTTCCCCTTTTCCTTAGATGTTTCCTGCACATTGCTTCATGTTATTTCCTGTCTTACAATTTACGCAAAGGAAAAGAGTAATGATAATAAAGATTGACATGAAAGCTTTAAGCTCTTATGAATGCATAATCATGACATCCATAGCGAACTAACTCTTCGAAAAACACAAGACTATCCTTCCTGAATACTTTGGCGTACAATCATTAATTTCTTTTAAGGCGCGTGCCCAATTTTGTTTAAAGGACAACATTCCTTGAATACTGCGCCGAGGAAAATTTGCGATGGGCGATTTCTGTGACTCGCATCGCAGCATTGTGGATCGTGTCGTCAAGATGTGTCACCGCAGAAAATCATGATCGCGAATTTTCACAAATCGCATTTTTCGCAGATTGCAGCATCGCAGATCTGCAGCATCACAGATCACAACATTTAGTCATTCAGTCATTGTGTGCTACTTACGTGATGTTGCGATATGCGACGTCATATATTGGCCGTCAGAGATTTCTTAAGTTTTTTCATTTAAGAGCGCTTCATAATGAATGCGATGCGATGAATTTCGTGTCGCTTCTTCGCAGTTTATTATGCTCATAAGAAAACGTTTCATTCTCTTTTCGCGATGCGATAAAGTTTTAAGGAGTCAAATACAAAAATTTTCATAAAATGTTTGTTTGGATTTTTTTATTAAGGGTCCCCATTTGCTTGGTGTTATTTCTAATATCAAACAAAGAGGGGGGTTGTTGGTGGCCACAACATACATATAGGAAGGGGTTTTGAGTAGTTTCTTTCCGCTAGATAAATATATGTGTATGTGTGTTGAATCATGATGCATGTTTATGATTTTCTTTCTCAATCGTGAATTGCTTTCTGCATATGAGTAGAGTATATTTGATTCTTATGTTTTAGTAAATTACATGATCAATTTTGAATCTACATAAAACTTCTACATGGTATCAGAGTAGGATTCATATTAGAGAAGAGAATTCAAAGTTGTCTTTGTAGGAGGATCAAATTTGCAAGATCAATTCTTCAGAGCTAGCAAGATGGATTTCTATGGACTAAGACTTGAGTATGCCCTTGAGGGAAGCTAAAATTATGTTGCTTGGAAGGACCACATGGAGGCAGTGTTGGAAGATAATGGGTTAAGGAATTCATAGATAATGATATCTAGAGACCTCCAACAACTCATGTTCAAGATTTAGTAGATTGGAAGAAGTGTGTATCCAAGGAAAGGAGGATCATATTTGAGGTAGTACAAGACTAAATTGTCTCTAATATCCAATGGAAAGAGACTTTGTATGAAATGTGGTAAGAATTGAAAGATTTGTTCTAGAATAGTAGTGACCATAGGAAGCTAGAACTCAAGGATAAGCTTCAGAATATTGAGATGTAGAAGGGCGACACAATACCACAATACCTGAGCAGGTTCACATAATGTCATGATGAACTCAGGAGTATTGGTGTTATAGTTGTAGAAGATGATTTAGTTATCCTAGCACTTCTAGGCCTTCCCAAGAGCTGGCACAACTACTAAGATTCAGTTAACGGGAGGGAGAAACCACCAAACTGGGAACACTTATGGTCTTATTTGGTACAATAAGAGATAAGGCAAAACACTAGAGACAAAAGCTAATTCAAGTGTGAGGATGAGGAGAACTATGCCTTGGCTAGAAAGGAAAAGAAAGGGAATAAATCCCAACCCAAAGTAGAATCTAGTCAAGGGGGTAAGAAGGAGGACTTGTCCAAAATCAAGTTCTTTCACTGTCATGAATCGGGACGTTATGCCACAAAGTGTCCAAACAAGAATGCATTGAAGAATCCCTAAGGAGGAGCAGAAGGTGAAGCTTTGGCTTCATAATTCGAGCTTGAATTCACCCTCATCACATGAATGGTGAGCACGGTGATGAGTAGTTTTTGGTACTTGGACATTCGTGCCTCATTCCATATGACGAGAAACAAATAATTTTTTAGTGATTTGGAGGAGAAAGATCTCCAGATGCACATTGAGATGGGAGATGATGGGAGTTATAGTGTGACCAATATTGGTACAATTACTTTTTAGAGGGAGTTTGGTTCCCCTCTCAAACTCAAGGATGTCATGTATGTTCCAAGTCTAAAGAAGAATCTCATTTAAATTGCTATGTTGGAAGACCATGGATACGATGTGATATTCAATAAAGGGAAGGCTTTTAAGAGACACATAACCATGGGAAAAGTGAATCAGATCAGGATTCGAGTGAAGAACCTCTACAAATTAGATGTGGAATACTGTGCAACTTTGAGCACAAAAGCAGAGAAGGTGCAGATCCAAGATATCAGTGAATTATAACATAGAGGACTTGGCCATTTGCATCACAACACTTTGAAGATCATGCAGTAGATTTTGACAGACCTCCCCAAAGGATCACTAGAGAAACTATATACATGCAAAAGATGTACCTTTGGGAAGTACCCAAAATCCACCTTCAATGATAGGGAGAACAAGGCACATTCAGTTCTTGAAATGATCCACTCTGATGTATGTGGACGTTTCTCAACAGCCTCCACTACCAAGCACAGGTATTATGTTATATTTGTAGATGATTTCTCACAGAAGTGTTGGATCTTCTTAATGTAGAAGAAAGACCATAAATTCTCCAAGTTTATTAAATTTAAAGCACATTGAGAAAACAACTAGCAAGAAAGTGAAGGCTCTCATGAGTGATAATAAAGGTGAGTATGTGTCTAATGAGTTTAAAATTTCCGTGAAAATGAAGGAATTTGATGAGAGTTGACAACACCCCACAACCCATAGAAAAATGTAGTGCTTGAGAGGAAGAACAAAAGTATTATGGGAGCAACAAGGATGATGTTACATGACCAAGCCCTACCATTGCACTTGTGGGCTGAAGCATGCAACACAATGGTCTATTTACAGAACAAGAGTCCTCATCGTATTATTGGCATGAGTACACTGAAAGAAGATTTTTCAAGGAAGAAACCAGATGTGTCACACTTAAGGATCTTTGGATAATCAAACTAGTGTCATGTTTCTAAGGAATACAGGAAAAAGATAGAACCAACAAAAAAGTTGGGAATATTTGTGGGGTACACATAAACACCTCACAACTATTGTGTGTACTTTCCATCCCTCAGGATGACAATTTTTTATAGGGATGTGAAGTTTGATGAGGAGAAGACAATGAGGTGTTATATTGAGAGGGAGCTTCAGTTGCATTCATATTAGGAACTTTTAGATCCAAAGGAAGAAACTCAAGAAGTTGTGGAGCAACCACAAGAAGAGGAGCAAAGAGTGGAGACATCCACTCAAGCAGAGACATCTAGAGAAGGAAGGAATAAAACTAGGGAAGTTTACAGATTATTGCATTATGCTATAAATAATGTGAGAGCACCCACATCACAACACAAGCACAATAGGTCACCGGGTTGGTACACTAGCTACATGGATCTGATGAGTGAGTTTGTAGAGACTCAACCATCCACATTCAAGGAAGCTTTAGAGAAACCAGTATGGGTTGATGTCATGGTATAGGAATATGATTCTATTATCGGAAACAATGTTTGGGAAGTGGTCCCAAGACTAGAGAACAAATTAGTGGTGGGTTCAAGATGGATCTACAAGGTAAAGAAAGTAGAATACGGAAGCATCAAGGAACACAAGGCCAAATTTGTGGCCAAGGGGTTCTCCCAGTGTTGAGCATTGGAAAAGGTATGTATTTACCATTTATTTCTTTATCTTTTCCTTTAAATCATAACTTATTTACATTCTAAGATGGTAATATGTTAAAGAATTATGATAGAATTAAGGAGATTTGTGATTGGTGCAAAATGACTAATTATTGTCTTTTTCTACACAGAAAGTGAAGAAAAGGGAAAATCACTATTCCGGAGGAAAAGACAAAGCAGAAGAAACTGCTGTCCCTTTGACAGGAAGCCGTATCTAGACGAGGAAATCAAGGTCGAAGTGCATGGTCCAGGAAGAGGAAGAGGAAACGCGGTATCAGCGCAAGAGGACAAAACGATAATTGAAGATTAAAGATATGGCGAATCCCTCAGGATCCTTTGATCCTGAGGGATCGCTGCTTCAAGACTTATCTGTATTTTTTATACTTCCGCCTAGCCATTATAAAAAGGGACAACGCTACTAGCCCGAGGGGCGAATATTGTTGTCAATTTGTAGAATTTACTGTTGTAATCTTAAATTTGATCATCGACTCTCTTTAAAGAGTGATAGTTGTAACTCTGCCATTTATGATCAATATATAAATTAGTTGTTGTTCCATTATCTAATCCTAGAGTAATAGCGACAGTGCTTCCCTGGTGGGTAAGGGCCCGACCCTAGTGGATCACTTGCTTCTTGTATCATTATTTTGTGATTATAGTCATGTGTGGTTTGATTTCCTTTGCATTCCTTTAATTCGTTTTATTCAGTAATCTTCTGTTCCTGAACATTTCACTGAATTTCTCTGTTATATCGAAATCGTATTTGGATAGCAAGATTATTATTCACAACTTGAAATGTTATGTTGTTCATTCTAAAATAATATTACATGGTCTAACTCAGATTTTGTTGTTCATTTACAGATTGATATTGCTGTTCATTTACAGATTGATATTTATGTTCATTTACAGTTGCGATTGTTGTTCATTTAGCTACGGTCCACTTACAATTGTGATTGTTGTTCATTTAACTGTTGTCCAATTATAATTGCAATTGTCATTCCTTTATATCTGTGGTTAATGTCCTGTGTATTGGAATAATATTACTGATTCTATAGTCGCTATGTGTTTACACTTAATTAAGTTTGTTGTTCAATTTCTGTAGACTTACTTAGGTTTGCTATTCCTTTCTTAGATTGCTATTCAATTCCTTTCTTAGTTAAAGATTGTTGTTCCATTCCTTTATTTGAGGGTTGTTCTTCAATACATTTTAGTTAAGATTGCTGCTCAATTTAGTTTTGTAGATTAAGCTTTGTTGTTTGATCTTCTCAATAGAATTAGTTGTTGTTCCTTTTTTGCTAATCGAACTGTTATTTCTAGTATTTTCTTCTATGTGGATAGAAAGATCTACAACTGTAATGAACATTGACTATTGTTGTCTAAGTTCTTAGATTGGAGGTCTTGTTTTTGATTGATTTTCATTTACATCAGTTTACCGGGGAAAGAGTTATCATTACTGCATCCTTGACTGATGATTGCTATAGTTCCTTAAGTGAATGATTTAGTTACAAAGCATTTGAGTTTCTTTCCATTACAATTAGAGTTTGTTTCCAGCATTCATTTACTTTTGTAAGCACTATACTGCAAGCATTACTCTTGAACAAGTGACCGCCTCAGACTGAGTACACTCTTGAGATAAAAAATCGTACCTAGATTGATAATTAATGTAGGGTAAATAGGGGTTAAAAGACACCTTTTTATCACTCAACATTGTGGTGCCGTTTCCAAAGGAACAACACTTTCATTTTTCTGTGGTTCCTTTCTAAAGGAACAACACTTTCATTTTTTGTTGTTCCTTTCCGAAGGAACAACACGTTCATTTTTTGTTGTTCCTTTCCGAAGGAACAACACTTTCATTTTTGTTGTTCCTTTCCGAAGGAACAACACTTTCATTTCTTTTGCTGTTCCTTTCTGAAGGAACAACACTTTCGTTTTTTGTTGTTCCTTTCTGAAGGAACATCACTTTCATTTCTTTTGTTGTTCCTTTTTGAAGGAACAACACTTTCATTTTTTGCTCTTCCTTTCCGAAGGAAAAACACTTTAGTTTTTGTCATTCCTTTCCAAAGGAACAACATTTCTACATTTTTGTTGTTCCTTTCCGAAGGAACAACACTTTTGTTTTTGCTGTTCCTTTTCGGAGGAACATCACTTCCGCTAGATTATTTTGCCATTCCTTTTAAAGAAACAACCCTCCTTTGCATTTTTTTCCTTTCTGCCGTTCCTTCCGAAAGAACAACAATTTCGATTTTGGATGATCTTAGGCTGTTCCACCAAAGGACTGGTATTTTATTTCACGCTTGCTTTATCCGCTGTTCTGTTTAAGGAGTAGTTGCTGCTCCTTTTAAGGAACAATAGTTTCGAGTGTATTTTTTTCTTTTTCTCACTGTTCCTCTTAAAGGAACCACGATTTTGGCGTACAGATGTTCTTTTGTTGTCCCTCTTAAGGAACAACAGCTATTCCATCTAAGGAAAAACACTTTTTGAGTGCATTTTTTTGTTTTGTGTGTGTGTGTGTGTTTCATCATTTAGAGCATTTTTGTGAATGATGGTTCATTTAAGGCATAACTATACATTTATGCAAGAATACAAAAACTAGAGGATACTGAAATCAGCAAACCAAAGAAAAATCGTTATCTTTAAAGAAATTGCTTTGAATTGATAAGAAAAAAGAGGAAAGGACACAACTATTTATATCACTTTGCTTTCTTTATTTTCACTAAAACCAATAATGATTGATTATTTTTATCATGTTGGTTCTTTCTTAAATCTTCATAATTTTCTTTGATCATTATTATTGAATAAGAATAAAGGGCATATTTTCCTCTATTGAGATGTTCAGACTTCTTCCACCATCTCTACTCTTAAGGATTGTTGAGCCACCCCCTATATATAAATAGGAAATTGCTATATAAAAGAAAAGAAAAAAGAGAAAAATATATATCTATATGATTACTAACATTTTTTGTTAGATGAAGGATAGGGTGTCTCGTTAAGAGCCAACCTACCATGATCATAAGGAAGCAAGTGAAGTGGCATTCCCACTATGGCCACCACACTAGGATATGATCCAAGAGGCATATCAGAAAAATAAAAAAGTCCTTGGAACAAGAGGTCTCATCACAAGCTGGCCTGCCCACCTTTCACTCCTTCTTGGTGAATGGCATTGTGATTCATCTGGTTACCAAGTCAACACAATGGCCTCCATTCTGACATCGCACAACACTTTCCTAGGCATACACAAAGGATTATGGTTCCAAGGGTGAAACAAGAAACTTTGTCAAGGTTATGGACACCTGTGGGCAACAGAGCTCTGTTGATGGTATTGAAGTCATATTTTTCATACACCAATAATAATCATTATAAACCCTTTTTATTATATCTTTATATTGATTTCAAATGAGATTATGTTATATAACCTTTTCGAACCTTTTATACATGAAAAGTCATTTATAAATCAATCATAATGGTTAAAGTGGATAATTACTGCATAAGAACTTTTACTTACGTCAGCTGTCCTATCCTCTATTTTTCGCATCATATCACAACATGTCCATATCTATTTGTGATTTCCATCATAAGCCTCGATTTCAATAATCCATTGATTTTTTTAATCATGTCATGGATATATACATCGTTCCTTTATTTTACTATACAACTGCAGTCCAGCATGCTGCTCCTTTATTTGACGGCCGAGGATGGCCTATCACATTTCAGGGGAGCGCGGGTGACCTCCATAATACACTGAAATATGTGTCAACTCCTTATTTGGAGGTACTATGACTCCATCAAAACTCGGGAATAGCAAGCTTAATGGTATTGATATTTCCTAATATGAACAGCTTACTGTTCCATCATCATCTCTGTGTTTTTGCTCTGTAAAAGTAACAGTGTGCTAAAGCTTGAACAACTTGCTGTTCCATCATCATCTCTGTGTTTTTGCTAATAGTGTGCTAAGCTTGAACAAAATGGGAGGCAGAACAATACGCAGTGAATCGTAGGTGTTAATGATATCTGATGCTGCACGCGAAATTTTAATGAGAGCGGGATGGATTACCTACCTTAATCAACTACAACATTCTAATGAGACGGTGGCCATTGAATTTTTGTAGAATTTGTAGGAATATCGTTCCATGGTGAGGGGGAGGAAAATAACAGTAATAGATGCGATAATTGCTGAAGTATTGGGACTGCCAGCTATTGGTCCAGTATGGACCTAGAAAAAAGTGAGACTTCAAGACGTTGAAACCATTTTCCGGGACGAAGGACAGAGCCTTATTATCAAAGGAAAAGGAGTTTTGCTTGCAACCCTGGGAGAACCATGGGCAGAATTAGCCAGGATTCTGTAAAGCTACATCACCTGCAATGGCAGAAAAGACGTGGTAAGACCACGCCATCTCAAACTGCTAGCCGTATTAAAACAAAAATGTGCTATAAATTTACTGGCATACTTAAATTCTTTATTGCATGATGCTGCTCAAAGTATGAGAAAATCTCGACATGTAGAAACGGTAGTAATTCATCACGACTTAATTTGACTAATAGTCAGTTATAGTCTCGCTCAACAACAGAGTAATTGGGAAGAATTGGTTTTCTCAATAGATGGGGGATTGGCCTTACCATCCCCAAAATGAAAAAGCACTACTAGAACATCACTTAGACCGCAGAAACACAGACAGTTCGCGAGACTAGGGAGAAGCAAAGGAATGTTGGGAAATCCCCAAGAAAATAGTAGCCATCCATTAGAGATATATGACTCAGAGGACGAGCAACCCCCACAACTTGAAGGAGGGGAAATGAAGAAGAAGAATTAGAAGAAAATGAAGAAGAGGAAGCGAAAGAGGAAACTGAACACTTCGGCGAAGAATAAGGGGAGGAAGTAGAGCAACCCAATGAAAGCCCATTACAAAACCCTCTGCAAGAAGATGAATTGGCCCAAATTTTGGCCAACATGGGTGAATACATCCAGCCCCACAGCCCACTCAACCTCAATATTGAGGCAGGACCATTTCAAGAACACTCTGCTCATAGTAAGAGTGCATCCGAGGATTTGAATGATGAGGAAGAAGAAGAAGGGCAATCACAGGAACACTCTGCTCACAGTGAGAGTGCATCCAAAGAAATGAATGACAAAGAAGAAGTAGAAGCAGAAGCTGCCCGAGAAATAGCAGATCAAACCAGGGTTTCCTCCCTTGAGAAACCTAATCAGGAGGACGAGAACACTGAAGAAGTGTTCCAAGCAGAAAACATGGAGATAAGCCAGGGTGAGGGTACAATCCGTGAAGAACAAATCCCAAGCCCAAGAAAAGAAACAGCTATTCCTTCAGAGAAGAAAACGAATGAAATCAAAAGGTTGTGAAAGGAAAAACAGAGACTACTAAATGTAGTAAACAACTTAGACAACAAATAAGGGTCCTAAAAATGGGGAGAATCTAAAAAAAACTCCTGAAACAAAGGATGCAGCCACCGAGATGAAACCCCATAAAATGAAGACCAAAAGAAC
>APFE030496737.1:0-10244 GCA_000404065.3 Pinus taeda
ATTACCAGTATCATAGACTATTCCAACTACAGGTACATCAACCAGTGCAGGAACAACGGTAGAAAAAATAGATGAAGTGATCAAAGCCATGGAACAGATGAGTATCCAAGCTACTGAATTGAAAAAGCTCAACGAAAAAATATCAAGTATGGAAACAAACTATGAACTTGCACAAATTCATAAGAAAGAAAAAGAAAGGAAAAACAAAAGGATGGAGGAAAGAATCAGAGTCCTGGAGAAGGACTTAACACTAGAAAAACCACTGGGAGATATGAGACATATGTTGTGGGCCAATACCATTGATTCCATTAATGATATTTGGCCTTCTATCTAGATAATTTTTTTCAGACCGAACTATTCAAGATAGCTATGGAAGCTCTACAGAAGACCAAAGAAGAATTGGGAGATAGGCTTGAAGAGGCGAATCAATTGATTATTTTTTTGAACAGAAGAAATTTGCATCAGCGAGAGCAATTAGAAATTGAGGATCGAATAGCTACCATCGTTGAAATTAAGAAAGTTCTTACTAAAAGGAACTTGATGCTTAACTTAGAAAAAAGGTGTCAAAGCATTCAGATAGATATATATAGCTTCGTGTTCAAGTATGGAATTTTGAGAGAGAAAGGACTTCCAAGCCCATTGGTCATAAATGACAAGTTGACGAAACATGAAGACTATATTGAGAGACTAAACAAATAGGCCGGGATCCAAGCTAGCTCTTCAGCATTAAAATCACTGCCTACAGGAAAGGTGCTTGATGATGGCTTGGAAAACCTATTTTACATAGAACATGAAGTGAAGCACCTATTCATCGACAGACCCAATTTTTTAAAGTACACAGAAGCTGATGAAGTGTATAGGAAGATGATCAGAATGAAAATACCAGATAACGAATGGTGGACCAATATGATAGATATACTATAAGTTACTATAGTAAATCTATGGAGTTAAAAATGTTTACTACAGTAAATTTTGGTAAATATAGGTAAAGAGTATCAGCACAGGCAAAGAGTATTAGTAGGTGAAGATAAGAGTGAATTCCAGCACACAATTACCAAAGAAAACTACAAGAGACAAATCTGAGTTCCAGCAACCATCACATTCACAAATAGAGGGACAACAAACAATATGTTTTCCATCTATCTCTATCTCCATGTGGAAGATAAATTTTGTTTCCTGTAATAAATCTCGTGTAGTTATGAGATATTTTGTAATATGTTTTGTATAAATACTTCACAAAATGAAGTAATTAGGATGGATTAAAAAGCATTTCAGAAAACTTGTGTTTTGAGCTAAAGGAGCTATTGTAATCAAGGTTGGATTGGTTTACTGGATTAAATAAATCTAAGGACATTGCACTTGATTCATGTGCGTTGTGGGAAATAAATAAGTATCATTTCTCTGAGTTTGAATATTGTTTTTTCCTTTATGTTATGAAATATCACATGTGTTTTCTTATGAATCTCAAAAGCAAACAAGGGATAGTACTATCAAAATTAGCTTAAGTAATTTCTATTTTAATTGTTTTCTTATTCAATGTTTTCTACTAAATCTCTTAAGTTTAGGAATTCTTAGTTGCTCCCCTACTTCTGTAGTTCATTCCCTCTATTGGCTCCTAGTACAGGATTCTTAATTGCCCTTGCTACTTGCCAAAACGCCCTTCTTCATCTTAATCCCTATTAAGGATTCTTCATTTCCCTTGGCCCTGGTTAAGATTTTCAGATTTGTCCCTGCTATGCTAGCTTGCTTTGTGAACTTTTACCTTACTAATTAATCAAATCCTGCTATACTTTTACTACTTCACTCCATAGCCCAATGGCCCGAATACCTGTTCTGCCCATCTGTTTCCTTAATTCCACCAAACAAAACAAAACAAATCCCATGAGCCTAGGATCTATACTTAAAAGATTGGTTTGTAGTTACCTTAGATCCTTTCCTTCTTTTAAATAACTTCTAAGGAAAATCTGAGTGATAACAGAGCGCCTTCAGTATAATTTGCAAATATCTCAGCATAATAATCTCGACAAGGAAATAGTTAAAACAATTGTTATTAGACGAATGCAGGATGATTTCCCTGATATGCTAAATCTCTTGGGGAAAGGAGATATATCCAAGGAATCTTATGATCAAATTGCCCAACTTTTTCAAAGTAGTTCCAGAGGATCAATGAGAAACAAGGCCATGACATATGATACTTTTAATATGATTCTAAAGTCAACCAATAATGGGAAAACAAAAGAATAAATTAGGAACCTTGTGGAGAATTTTAAAACTAAAATTTTGAGCTTGATTTCCTCTCAGTTTGGTGTCTTTCATGCAAAGCAGAAACACATGGAAGTAGAGAAAGTTCTAGCTATATTATACTCTAGGTGCACAAAGAAACATCCTCTAAGGGAGTGCCCACTTAATAGATGCAACATATGTGAGAAGGATCATTCCATATAATATTGTGCCTCAATACCTATATTAAATGCTATCTAAAAGGAGACATGAAAGGATATTGAATAAAAATATTTTATTGACACTAAGAAGCCCTATCATTCTAGGTCATCAAGTATGTTGCAATAACCCATCTCTTATTTTAATTCTTGGTTTGGTATCTATGATCCTCAACAAATTCCCTAGAAAATGAAATACTCAATGTTATAATGGTCCTAAACCCTCTTAATTATAATGTTATATCTCACCTTTTAAATAAAAAAGTAGTCAATTTATTGAGTACAAATTTCAACCCTCTAATTTATCGCATCTTGGAAAAAGGGTTAAATTTTCCCTTAGCTACAAGAAAATCCCTATTGAAAAAAAAATTGTAACATAGAATGTGCGATTAAAGACCCGTCTAAAAACATTAAGTAGGTTATAAGATAGGATTGTGTTGTTGTTATTAGGAAATGTAAACCTCCCAAGAGTAACATCAACAAACCTAAATCCTTAAATCCTTAAATGATAAATCAAATAGTGTTTTTCTAAAAGATGATAAAGGTGGGTTTGTTGTAATCTTATATAAAGTTGAATATATGAGAAAAGGGATAGATCACCTCTCTAGTGAAAAAAATCTCAATAATAATCCTATTAAAAAAATCTTGAAAGAGGTCTCTTGTGCAATTAGATCTAGTAGTACCCTTGAACCCCTTAGAAAAAATATTATTGAGAGAAACCCACTCACACCAAGGATCTATGGGTTTCCAAAGATACATAAGTATGGGCCCCCACTAAGGCCCATTTTCAATACAATAGGTGGGCCCACTTATCTTCTTGCTAAATGCTTAGCCCAGAAACTCAAGACCCTTGCTGGCATCGCGAAGTCCTACATTAAGGACTTTTCACCATTGTGAATGAACTAAAACATATTAAGCTAGATCCTAGGGATACTTTCATGAGATTTAACATTGTCTCTCTTTAAAATATATCAATCACTTTATTAATTTTTACGCTTCCAAATTGGTTGGTATCTACCTACCTCTACCTTTTTCATCTTCCAAGATAAATTCTATGAGCAAAGTTGGGGATTTTCCATGGGTTATCCACTCTCCCCTATAGTTTTTAACTTGTTCATGGAAGATTTTGAAACCAAGGCTTTGAATTTTCCTCAATTTCACCCTAATATTTGGAAGAGGTTTGTCGATAATACCTATGTCATTTCGCCCCATCGTTAGGACAAGTTAAACTTGTTTTTTCAACATATTAATTCTCATTCTGATTCCATTAAATTCACAAAGGAAGTTGAGGTATATGGTATCTTTCCTTTCTTTGATGTTATTATATCTAGGATGGAAGATGTTTCCATGCTACACCAGGATTTTCGTAACATGACTCACCGAAAAAAATATCTTCATGTATGTTCTTATCATTATTTGGTGCAAAGATTTTGAGTTTTTAACACAATCGCTACCCATGGTTTGATTATTTCTGATGAGAGTCACTTGGATAATGAGAAAATCCATCTCCCAGATTTTTTTTAAAATAATGACTATAGAAAACACCATGTTCTCATATATTTTTAAAAACCTACTAAAGGACCTACAGTTAAAAATGAACTCGAGGACTAGGTTACCATTTTCCAACTTTCCTTCATCCGTGAGACCACTAACAAGATTGCTCGTATTTTGAAGAAGCATAAGGTCTTCACCACCTTCAAGATACTTAACACCATTTAGATCTCCCGTAGATCCGTCAAAGACCGAGTGGACATTAGAAACATGAAAGGTATTTACTTAATCCCTTGCTCCTATGAGATGCTTTACATTGGGGAGACTAGCCACTCCATCAATCAAAGAATTTAGGAGCACACAACTGACATTAAGCATAATTGTTCATGCTCCTCATCTCTAGCTGATAATGCTAAGAAACCCAAACACCACATTTGTACTCAGGGCTCCTAGGCCATTGCTAAGATTAATCACTTCCATCATAGGGAGTTGAGGGAGACAATTGAAAGTGAGAAAAAGGTGAATATATCAAGATGGATGATGGTTGAAAATTAAGTAGCAATTGGATTCCCTCCATTCCTTTGTGATCAAATTTAGTTTTCCCAATTATTTTATCATCTACTTAAGTCCTATAAAACATAATTCATAGTTTTAAAATATTTTAATATTAAAAAACATTATTCTTTAATATCGGATAAATATAAAAATATATAAAGTTTCCTATAATATAAAATATACTTTTAATTAATAATTTTCATATATAGAAGTCATAATTCATAACTATATGCATATTATATAGAATTATCAGATATATTAAGCATTATAATATATCTTTATAAATAGTGGATATAAGAATTTATAACCATTAGATATATTTGTTTCAATAATGATTTGTAATCATAGATTTAAATAAAAATATTAAAATATATTTTAGTAAATAATATTATATAAATATAGTTTATAAAATATAAATATATTTATAATACAATAAATAAATAAACCTAAAATATGTTTTTTTAAATAAATATATATTACATATAAAAATTTATTAAATATTAAATAATTTATTATTATTTTATTATTATTTGTTGGTTGGTTGGTTGGTTAATTGATGATTAAATTTTTGTTAGGGACCATTAGTATTATAATTCATTAAATATACTTTAATAAATATATATTTTTAATAATTAGATATACATTATAAAAATTTTAAATATTATTTTATAAAATATTATATATAATTATTTGGTTATTTAAATAATTTATTATTTTATTGTAATAAATATTAAATTTTATAAAATATCGATGATAATTTTTTATGTTTATATTTTAAACATTATGTATTTTTATTATTAAAACTTTAGGTAGATCGGATTTTTCATCTTTGTTCGGATAATGTATCACATTAATTGGTTTCAATTTCTTGTCAATTAAGTACACAACTCTCACAATAAGAGCCTTTGTTTCTAGGACCTCTTTATAGTTCTTTTCTAAGACATGTTCCTTTTTCAATCATTGAAATAACCTCTACTCTAAATCCAACTACTACACAATAAACCTCAAGCTACAGTGGGTGTTCATATAGTGATGGTTCGTACTGACCAGCCTATGTTAGTAGTTGAATAGAATTACTAATAAGTGTGCTTAAATAATGGAAAAAGCAAAAAACATCAACACACAAAACTTTGTTTCATGTGCCCCTGGGACCTACCATGATGGGGTAGGTCAAGTTAAGGCTCTGATACTAACACAAAGTTACAGAAAAAACACTATATAGTTCACATTGGTCAAATGAGTTTACAAAACACAAATAATATCGTTCACATTGGTCAAATGATGGTATATATAAATGGCATAGTGTAACTTATATAAGAGAAACTATTTCATCATAATTCACCAAAATTAGACAATACAATTTCAATATTTTTGGTTATTTAAAACACATCTTTGAACCCTTGAAAACCATGGAGCGCTTGAATTATGCATATCTTTGGATTTAGAACCCTTGAAAACCATGGAGCACTTGAATTATGCAAATTAAACAATTTAAACTCAAGTTCTTAAAAATCATTGTCAAATTTTGATTAAAACTAATCAGAAAAATTGTCATGAAAAAGTCATCTTATCTATAAGTTAGGCTACACCCATATAAATATGGAGAGTGACTTACAAATATACAATAACTAACTTTCACACATAATCAATTAATTGAGAGAGTATCTTAACCACACACCAATATAGGACTACTAGTTGGAGGGAATCACACAACAACTCTACTAGGCCTAAAACATTTCCTAGAATTAACACATATTGATGCAAGTGGGAATTGCATGCTCTAACATGAACAACTGTCATCTGAAGTGAGTTATGATAGTATATTTACATACTAACACAACCACATTAAAAATATTAATGTCTCTATATTCAGGCTTCTGTGATCCATAATGAATTAAGCAAAGTCATTCAGTAGAAATCACATAAGAGAAAATTTTGACCAACCCGTTTCGAATCAACAAGTGTGGTTCATCATCATGACCAGATAAAGATGCAGACTATGGAAAAGGCTTAAATAGAAGCCTTTGTCATGGTTTGCCTCTTCATTTGGTCCTAGAGATGAACCTCACTTGTTGGTTCGAAACACGTCGGCCAAAAATTTCTCTTATGTGATTTCTAGCAAAAGGTTTGGCTTAAATATTAATGTCATTGATATAACCGAAGACTTCATAAATATATAGATAAAATACCTATTGCAACAAAATTATTATTATTAATTTTAAAAATATTAATGTGGTTGATATAGCCCAAGGCTTCATAAATATATAACAAAAAGAACTATTGTAACAAAAATATCATTATTAACTATTGCAACAAAATTATTATTGTTAACTTTGATTTTACTTAACCATTAATAATATGAGGCCATGACAAAGAAAGACTAGTGTTGAGAGTTACTATCCTTTACAACCAAGATATAAGACAATTTTATGCTTTGAAAATCAATAGGAAATTGGTGGGGGGAGCCTTGTGGTAGGAATATAGTTTTTAAAAATTAATTAAAAGCCAATGCAACCTAACAAACATAGATAAGCATGCATATACATAGCATATTCCCTTGAAAACCAATCTAGGATGTGAGTTAAAAAACATATAAAGTGAAGAGATCTCCATCCACCTTAATTTCAAATAAAAAACCTTTAGCTAATTGAAAATCACCTTTGTCAAATTAAATATTTCCATATAAAATACTCTAAATCTTTATAATTAAGAATATTAGTTTTATATCTCTATATAATTTAAAATAAAATTCTATTTCCATCAATTTCCTCAATACTGAGCATGCCTGCAGCATGAGAAGTATAGCGTATTTCAAGTGCATAAAACTTTTCAAAAGCAAAATTTCAATGTGAGGTTGTGTCCAAATATGATCTGATATTCAAGGTCAGTCTACAATCATAAGAAGTTCTTTTGTCAGATGCCAATGCAGCTGTCAAGGTTACGCAAAGCATAATACAATAAGCAAACGCAGAGTTCATTGCCGGTTAGTTGAAGATGCAGAGCACTGAATTCATGGACAATTCGAAAGATATCTATAAAATATAACGTTGTGGGAATTACTCTAAAAAAGCTCAATTACTGAAGCACACAGGATTATTGTTATTGAAACACGACAATGGGTGTAGGTGTATCTGATGAGAAGAATGCGCAGACTGCAATGGTTATGCTTCCCATTAGGTTTGATGAGAAAGTGCGCAGACTGCGCTGTTTCGCATTAGTTTGGAGGTGCATGATAAGTAGTTGACTTTTATGCTAGAATAATGGAGTATGGAGTGTTTAGAATTGTCATTTGTTTGGTCGATGAGTTATACTCTTAGTTTATTGACTTTTTAGTTAGTTATGAGTTGGTTTTTTTTATTACATTTGTTATTGTTTATTTTTAGTATATTAGACTTTTATGATTTAGAATATTTAATATCTGTAATTTTTTTATAAATGTGATATGTGATCTGTGTAGTTTATTTTTTTTGTTTTTTATTTATTTATATGTTTTTTCGGTGTAATTTGTTTTTGGCATTAAAGTAGTTGGGACTTCGGATCCACTAGTGGATCTTGCATACATTGGATGAGATGGCTAGCTTGAGAGTGATTTGACAATTACTCACAAACCATAGCTTCATGGTAAATTAGAACTTCAAATTTTATTCACTTGTACTTCACTATTTCCACTCAATTTATTCAAAATTTCATTCTAGAAACTCTTAGAAAAAAGTTATAACAAAAACTTCATTATATTTTTTAATGCAACTCATGACATGAAATAATGAACTTTGCATCAAAGTGGTTATGGAAGAACTTTGGGTTGGCTTCAATATGCTAGCATGGGTGTCACTTCATTGTTATCTTGGAGCTGAAATAATTAGTTATATTAATCAAAAGTTCCTTAATTGCACGATGAATGTGCTTGAATTGTTGAAGAAATTTTGGTATGGAAGATTGTAAACATTCTTTTATGGCCATGGAGCTGAATTTGAAACTTTCAATATTTGAAAATAGGGAATTGGTTGATAGCACTAGGTATACAAAATTGATTAGAAGCCCCTAAGGAAAAGATGGAGTTAGGCAAAAAAAAAATACTAAACTCATTTATTTTGGTCTTCCTTACTAGAAAAACAAAAACAATTCACTCTCATATGCTAATTTTGTAAAGTAAATGGATGAGAGAATATTTATGGCTATTGTTCAAAGATGATATCTTCTATTGCAAAATATAAAAGATAGTTGCTAACTCATATTTATCGCTATTGTTCAAAGATAATATTTTCTATTGCAAAATATAAAAGATAGTTGCTAACTCTTTAGTATAAGTGTTAAAGATATCAACTTAAAAAGCAACGTATAGAATTAGAGTGAGATTTTTCAAGATCTTGGTGTAATTAAAAAATCTAGTCCCCTCATCTAAAATTAATGAGCAAAAGCCAATTAACAATAAAGATCACCACTGATTTGCATCTAAGTAAATGCTAGTTTATCAAATCTCTTAATTATCAGAAACATCATCAAACCCCAATTTTGTTTATCTAAATCAAATTAATTACAACACTAAAATTAATTTTCTTGTAATTGATTTTCATAAAAATTAAATTCAATTTTAAGTTAACTATTACAAGACTAAAATTAATTTTCATGAAAATGAAATTAAATTTTAAAATAACTGTTAAAAAAATTAGTTTTTTTTTTCAAACCCAAATTTAACACTCTACTAAGAGCATTATACATACATCATTAAGACATTTTGCTGCTTTACTATATATCTCGTTTCTCGTTTTCCTCAAAATATACATAATTTGATGGCCTCTGTCATCATCCACAAAACAACTATCGCTCATGTCTAACGGTAATTTCACGGATCACAGTCAACAAATTCCTCTCTTACTACCGGTTAAAATCTCGCCAGTGTTTTCGTTGTATGTAAGTGTCGTTATTAGAGATCTCACTAACCACTTTCTCAACTCAGAACGATTGGAAGTGTTGGAACTACTACACCTACATGCAACTACTACACCTACATGCAGACTCTAAGTTAGAGCATGCAACTACATGCAACTACATGCAACTGCATGCAGACTCTTAGTTAAAGCATGCAACTACATGCAACTACATGCAACTGCATGCGGACTCTTAGTTAAAGCATGCAACTACATGCAACTACTACAGATCTACATGCGGACTCTTAGTTAGAGCATGGGATTGCATGCAAGATTCTTTTTGCATGACTTACTCCTTGATTTGCTCATTCTTTAACTCCGCAACTGACTAGTTATCTCTGGAACTTGTTGTAGGTGTTGAGTCTTCTCATTGATCACCACTATAGTTCATTACCTTGGGATCTTCACCCACTATAGTTCATTACCTTGGGATCTTCACCCAGTAATGCTATATAATAAGCATTGTAACATATTTTCTAATGAATCATTCTTTTCTTCTTTCAATTTTCTTTTAATGTTTTTGCTCTGCAAAGCTGTGTGTTCAACCTTTACTAGCTAGATTCATCTGTGCAGGTTTTCTAACACATTTACATGGTATCAGAGCCCACAGTTTGCTAGATAAAGGCGCACCAGTACTTTATTTTGCAGGTATTACAGCTCGGAGATCGAAGATTGACAGAAAAATGGAGTTTCCCAAAGCATCGATCCTAACACCGTACAACTATCACGAATTGAAGGACCAAATGGCTCGATACCTTCGCCAAAAAGGGTTGTACAGGATTACCATGGCTACAGAAGTGGAACCCACTTCAGCCATAGAGAAATCCAAGTA
>APFE030496742.1:0-23041 GCA_000404065.3 Pinus taeda
CCTGAAAAGGGAATTTTTGTTGTGCAAACCTTGCTTTCTGAGGAGATACATTGAAAAGTGTAATGGTAGACTTTGAGTGGTTTAATTCCATACCATTATCCAACGCAAAAAGGGTGATAATTTCATGGAAGGTAGAGGAGTCCCTGGTTCTTCCATTTAGGAAGATAAGCACATCATCTATGAAAACTAGATGAGTGAGGAAGCAATGATCAGACATTTTAAGCCCTTGTATCCTCCCTTCCCGCTTGGCAGATGTAATAATTCTGTTGAGACCTTCCATGACAATAAAAAAAGGAGCGGGGAGAGTGGGCGTCCTTACTGAAGTCCTCTCTCAGCATGGAATAATTGTGATGCTGATCCATTTATGAGTACACTTAAGGTGGCCGAGGTGATGCAACACATAATCTAATCGATGAAAGGGGTTGGGAATCCCAGGTGAGTGAGGATCATCTTAATGTATAGCCAACTCACCCGGTCAAATGCTTTGGCAAGGTCAATCTTAAGAATTGACCCTTTTAGATTTTTAGTTTTCAGGGAGTGTAGGGCTTCCTGTGCTATTCCAATAGCTTCATGGATTTGTCTATTCTAGAGGAAATAAAATTGATCAGGGGAAATGTGATAGGACATGATGGACTTAAGATGATTGGCAATTATCTTGGGAATACTTTTGTAGAGGAAAATACAAAGCAATATAGGCCGAAATTAATTGAAATATGAAGGAGAGTCGAATTTAGGTATTAGACCAATGAAAGTGGTTTTGATGGCCTCATACATATGCGTGGAAATCCTACATTCCTCCACTGCCTTGAGCAGGTCTGGCCTAATGATATCTTAAAAAGAAAGGTAGAATTTGGTTGTCTAGCCATCTGGCCTTGGACTTTTATCTTTTTCGAACCATTTTAGTGTACTTTCTGGTTTCGCCTGAGTGATAGGGGAATTGAGCTCCTCGGCCTCTTCCAGGTCCACAAATCTGGGGAAGTGGCCTACAATTCAAACAATTTAAGCTAGAGAGGCACCATGAGGGGCCTTGTAAAGATTTCGGAAGTGAGAATTCCCAAGTCGGGAGAGCTGGTTATAAGTTGTTGTTGTGCACCCATTCTCCATGGGCGTATTCCAAATGGTATTGCTGACTTTCCTTCCCATGGAGAAATTTTGAAAGAAGTTTTTTCTTTCATCTCCTGCTTTTAGCCAGATAGATCGACTCCGGAGTCACCAGGTATCTTCCCTCTCCCTTAGGATTTTAGACCTCTTTTCTTCCAAGTTGATGAGATGTGTCTTTCTCTCTGCTGAGGTGAACCCCCATCACAGTTCATCCAGTAGAGTGACCAGAGTCTGTTCAATAGCTCGAAGGGTTTGGTCATCCCAATCTCTCTTATCCTTACCCCAAATAATGGAAATTCTCTTAATCTTAGTGAGATTGGTGCAAAAACCTTCTGCAAAGGTTCTCCCCAAGGATGGTGGATTTGATAGCCAGAAATTAGAGACTAGTTGTATATAGGAGGGGTTCGACAACCAGGTGGAGTTGAATTTATAAGGATCCCTTGGTTTCTAAGAGGGGCCAGTGATCTCCAAATAAATGGGGGAGTGGTCTGATAATCCACCCAAACCAACCCATTGTCTGAATAATGATAGTCTTTGCACCAGTGTGTCCTTGATGAGGAAGCGATCCAAATGCCTAGCCAGGGTAGCCTTGCCAATTCTGCAGTTTCGCTAGGTGGGGAGAGGCTTTACGATGGGGATATCCGTCAAATGATGATGTTCAAGTAACTGCTCCATAACATCCAAAAGCGGATCCACCTAAATGTTTGTCCCCCATTATTCCCCATATCCAATGGAGAAGTTTAGGTCGCCTCCCAAAATGAAATTTACAAAGTTTGTGAGGGATAGATTAAGGAGGTGGTTCCAGAAGGCCTCCATGTTTTGACATGGGCGATATACATTAACTATCCAGAGATCCATGCCCGAGTCTGATGAGAAAATATCCATTTCAATGAAACCAACACCACCCTAGGAGGCCTTGATGTAAATAGATTGGGGGTCATATGCTAGAGCTAATCCATCTGATCATCCCATGACATCAAGGGATTGGAAGGTCCAGTCAGGTTTCAAGGAGTGGAGTACACGAGAGATATGATTAGCCGCACCCAAAGTTTCTTGTAGGAAGATAATGTCTACAATATCAAATTCAAACACTCATTTGAGGGCTAGATTTTTAGGCGAGCTAACTAGACCCCTGCAGTTAAAAGAAAGCCACTTCATCGGGGGAGATTTCAGGAGGGAGTTTAGAGCTCTAAGTACCTGGTCAAGTGATGATTGTATTCCTAAAGCCACTTCTGCCCTCGCTAATAAAATGGAATTTGATAAATGGGATTTTTCGTCCTCTAGTAGATTTGGGGGCACTTGAAGGGGGGGTCAATCCCAAACCAGAGGATTCAAAGTAGACTGATCAGAGAGGGAAATGGCGATGGAGATTGTAAGGGTGACGGGGGGGCCAGGAGGGGGATGATGATTCGATAGTAGAGGATGGGACCGCGGTAGGGATGGATGGTGGTGTAGATGAGAGGATCGGATGATGAGAGACAAGGGGGTAGGGGATCAAGGTAGAGGTGAAATCCTGAACTGATGCAGGTAAAATGTCCACATGCAATTCAAAACAAGAAGGAGAAGATTCAAATATAAAGTTAGGGAGAGAAGGAGTACTCGAGGAACGAGCAACCTCAGCAGCAGCCCTCGATCAGGTCGTCAGTGGGGACAATGTTTCCTTCTTTCGTGTGGCAAGATATTGAATAGAAAAGTTGATCCTTAGGATGAAAGGGCATATGTTGTTAACCTTAGGCTAATACATTCAAAATGGGGAGGGATTCAAACATATTATCAATAAGCATTGGTTTTCATTCAATCCCTTTAACATTTATTAGTCACATTGCTTATTGATAAGGCTTGGGGGTGAAATCTCACATGACATACCTCATTCCTTCATACATGTGTAATCTCATCCCAATGATTCATATTGAATGCTCTGTGCAGTAACATGTTAGCATTGTTAGATTAATCTTCTAACGATAAGGCCAATTGGGAGTAGTTGTATTCATTCTAATTTATTTTTAAGTCTTTGGGAAAAGGGAGTTAGGTAAGAGAACAACAATTTTAAATATATGGTGATGAGAGGAAGAACATTTGCAAAGATAACTGAAGAAGAAAGTTTCTTGGGACTTGGCTCTTAAGTCTAGTATTTTGTTTTTGTGGACCTTTGGCTTACTAGTTACTTGTGTTTAGTTTATTGATTTATAGTTTACCTCTCTTTTCTTTTGATTGGTCTATTTTCTCTCTTTGCCACTAGAATTTCCTCATGTTGGCTAAAGAATCTAGAATCCTAAGCTTCTAGATAAAAACCCATTGTGGAATGAGCTTTGGATTGTGATTATTGTTTTTGGTCAAATGCATTGTCCAGGATTGACATAAATTATCATTTATGGAAAGATAGATTCCTTAGTAAAAGATCCAATGGCCATCTCTTCTTCCTCTTTGAGTAGTAAGTCTTTAGTAGACAGTTCTTCCAAAATCTAATTTCATTTTGTAGGTTTAAGGATTTTCCTTGCAATAATGGATCACGAGGACATCATGGATTTTAGCAAAGTCCTAAGATGCCATGAGTAAATCAAGTTGAATAGGGTTTCACTACAATTATTAATGTTTAGGTCCAAGATAATGATTACAATTGTGTCACCCAGTACATAAAGTTAGTGAACTTGTTGGTGAAACAAAATAAAATAATGGACATTTTGGAAGTCATATGTAGCATGCTATGGAATTTAACTATATATATTGGAAAAGAATCTCTTTCAGTGATATGCAAGGAGGAACTAGAAAGCTCTTCTAAGAAAAGATGAAAGGAGATGACATAATGCACCAACTCAAATAACCAATGGATATAAAACAACAACACTTGCCCTAATAAAAATAAAGACAAAGGCAAGTCAATAGTTTTCATTATTTTAGTTGAATTTCTTGATTTTGAAAATGCTTTGTCAAAACATAAATATTATAGTATGTTTCATGAAGGGGTAAACTAATGTTATGGAAATAATGGAATAATTTTGGTAGTCCAATAATATTGTCTATGGTAAAATAAAGAGCTGATTAATCCAGGTAAAATTCATTGAAATGAGACTATTAATATATATAATAATTCTCCAATTCTAATTTCTTTGTTATGGTATAGGAATATGTTTTCATACTTGTTTACTCGCATGGACATGGGGGTCAGTTTATAATTCCAAACACTCCACCGTGTAAACCTCATTGCAATTGTATGGCCCATGTCTCACAAGCATGAGGTAAATGGGCCGGATTGACCGTTCACCCACGCTCTCTGGGAAATTTATACATTTACATCTATCAACTATCTATTTGCCAATTTGAAGACCTACCCTAATCGGGTCCGCTAATGACTATGTTTTTTTATTATGGCCTTCACACCATTGCTAATTTGGAACCTTCAATTGCAATTTTCCGCATACATCTTGTGATTGATATATACTCTCAATAGGCTATGATAACTTATATTATAAATATACCTAAGGGTGTATAGATATATATTTAGAGGAAATATATTGAATAATAATAGCAATATTAAGGGTTTAATATAATTGAATAACATTTTACAGATAAAAAAATCCTTTGAATTATATTTTCATTTTTAATATTTATTTGTACTTTCTATAGATTATTTGTTATTATTATTAGTTTCTATGAGATATATTTATATGCCATATGAGGAATATACATGTTTCAGTCCTTAGGGGATTCCCCGGACTCAACAGCAAGGCTCAAATCCATTACAACAAAGCTTATCATATCACTTGTGAGAATTTATCCTTGGTAGAGAGGATACCATTCTTCCCAACCACTCAAATAATGTAGAAACCATTTTTTCTACCCAACATGTAAACATTACTATGTGGATTTATTGATAAAGGTAAAATTGAAAATATGGTTGGGTTAGAAGAGCGGGCATTATGGATTCTTGTGTAGCATTGAGAGATGCTCTTGCATGCCAAGAGGTCTCTTAAGTCAACCTAGAAAAAAATAGAAGAATTCAAATAAAATAAATTTTATTTTTGAGTTTCATGTAGGCTCAAAAAGGGACAAGTTGGCCCCACCATGAAAAGTTGTGTCTCTTGGGGTAATTCCACCCATTCGTCTTCTATATATACACATATGTGATACTTCATTTGACTCAATTACTCAGCATCTCTCTTAGATAGAAGGCACTCGTGGGAGTAGGAAAATGGATGAAATGGCTAAAGTTTAGACTTCGATAATGGGCTTTAGACTCCTACACTGCTTGCCTTGAAAATCCAATTGATAAACCACCCTTTGTGTGAGATCACTCTCTTGGATTGGGCATAATTTCACTGAGCCTTAGATGAATCCTTGTGATTGACTTTATAGAGGAAAAAATGTCATTGTGGCCAGTTTATTTCCTGGTACACATACACACATTAATATGATTAGAGTTGAATATATTGAATAATAACTTGCTATTATTAGGGTCTAATATCTTGAATAAACACTTTACAACTAATTAAAAATATTGAATTATATTTTCATATTAATTTTATTTTCCCAGTTTATAAATTATTTATTATTATCATTATTATTTTATACAAGCCTAGGTCCATATTAACTCTGGATCTATCAAGCACCTAGAGGGATCAAATATCTCGAGGTGCAAACCTCTTTTTTGAGTTCAAAACTTGAGGAAAGGTTTGCACCTTCAGAGATTTGATCCCTCTTGGCCCTTGATAGATCCAGAGTTAAGATGGATCTAGGTTGGTTTCAGTTGTGTGTGGCTAAGGAAACTCTAACGAACATATGATTAATTTTATCAATAATATGTAAATTAATCTAATATTAGTATAATAATTTTAAATATGCTAAATATGTTTGAGATTAATATGGTCATTTAAATTTAAATTTTTCTTATTTACCTCAGTTTTTTTGAGATGATAAATATTGTTAATAACTTTAATGATGAAAAATGATGAAATAAAAATTTTGAATGTAAAGTGACAATGTAATAGTGTTGAATGATAGAAAATGTGAATAATAAGAATATATTCAATTACAAATAGTATTCATTGTGATTAATCTAAAACTATTTTCTTCTATTATTCTTATTGTTACCCTTGCTACTTTTATCATCTTCATATTGATTATATGAAAAGGACAGGTTAAATCGTAAGCTGTGGTGAGCCTTCGTATTGCACCAAGAGAGATGCAACTCCCAAGGGCTCCTCAATTGTATTTATTGACCCCAGGTTTGTACAAACTTTGAGGTGTAAATGTTATATACAGAGTAGATGGGATTATACTCATGGCAACCTCAACTAGGAAATTTGATTAATAATGCTCCAAGACCATTGTTTCTACTAAATTAAAAGGAAAATAACTAATGAAGATGCAATTCATAAGCTAGATCTAATGTTAAAAAAGAAAATGATTTTTAAACCTCAACTTGTAAATGTCATTGAATCAATTCATGAAAAGACATGAGCTACACTACTTGTAGAAATGGAACTACATTATCTTACAATCAACCATCTAGCTACAAAATCAACTTGTAAATAGTAAACTAACCTATCAAATCATAACTCAAGATTCCATGCATCATCTATCTAGCTCACACTTACATATAAATCAATGTTCTATTTGTGCTAAATCTATGATAAAGAAATTAATGCTATTCTATTTTGCAGTGAAGGAAAAGGATGGTTGAAATGGCTTAGGTGCTTCCCTTGATCATGGAGTCATAGTTGGGGGTCAACCTAATTCTAAACTAAGTAAAAATTGCATTATAGGTCAAAACAGATGGTGAAATAGGCTACTACAGGTATGTTACAATAGGTTGCTATAGGTGCCCTGTATTGCCACAGGAAGGCATGTAAAGCTATAGGAAGGCCTGTAATGCTACAGGAAGGTTGCTGAGAAGTTTTAGGAGGTAGGAATGATGAGTTCAAGGGATATTAAGGTGGATGGAGGTTGGGGTAGATGGATGCAAGGTGGCTAACACCGCTAGCCAAGATCAGAACCTTAGGAAGGCTTGTTTTGAACTAAGAGATATTCACACGGTGGCCTAAGGGGATGATATCAAGAAAATAATTTGGGATTCATCAAAGAGGGTGAAGAAGTCAAAGATACATATGGCGAAGGCCCCTTGCATTCAGATCCGAACAACCCTGCAACATCACATGCATATACTCTTTTATCATTAACAAATGAAACAACTAATAGTGGAAAAGATGAGTTGAATTTAAATTCCATCTAATCTATGCCAAAAGCTATTATCTAGATAATAAATCAACTCCAAAACTACAACAACAACATGAAAAACAAGATGACTAACATAAACATTCTTCCAAGTAATCATAAACAAGTATTTTTGGACTATGATTGTAGATTCTTTCATTCATTCTCCCATGACAGAGATGAGATAGAGGTTGCAATCACAAGATTTTTGAGGGGTTATATTATAATGAAATGTAGAAAACTAATAAGAACTAAAAGTTAAAAACAAATACCAATACGTAAGAGGGACCTAAGCCATTGGGGTTGGGCCAAACCCAAAAGCCTCAACCCTATGGAACTAACTTAATGATTAGCCAACAAGAAACTTCTCATTATCATTTGCATCAATGTCAAATACATCACAAAACCAGTAAAAAATAATAGTATCAAGTTCTTAAGTTCGATATATTCCTAGCTTAAGTCAAAGTTTGAATCCTAATGAGATATTTTTCATGTTTATTTATACAAGAGGGTGGCTACTAGCATCTCCATAGAAAATAGGAATGTTTTCCTCCCGAAACTAGATAAGGGTGGATCTTGATCTTCTTTAACTGCACTTGCTTGCCTAACAATGACCTCGTCTTTCTTGGTTGCCAATGACCTCAAGATGATGAGAGAGTGTGTGATGATCTTGGATGATTGAGGGAGTTAAGGAGGTGGAAAAACTCCTAGAATATCTCATTGTTGTCTACCTCAAGATCCTTCATTGAAATCATCTAAAAAATGCTCAATTTCCCACATTTAAACAATATTAGGCCACATGACATAACAAGACATCTTTTACCCCTCTCACTAAGCATAATATAACAAAAATTGTAAATAAATGTGACAAAGAGATAATTCTAAAGCTGGAGGGTGGCATTATGATCCTTATGATTTACCTATTGATGGGCCTCATCATCACCCCCTACAAAAATTGTTTCTCATCCTCTGAGAAACTTAGTCATCTATGTCCATTTCTTTCATGGCCCTAGTAGCCTCCCTAACATTCCAAGGTTCCTCAGATGATATGCTTTCTTGGGGATAGAAGCTTTCATTCTTTTCTATATTTGACCACTCCTTCTTCTCCTTTGCTTCATTTATTCCTTCTTGTAGGCCTAGCAATAAGGGTGGACTGAGATTTATTCCAACCTAATTGACTTTTAATCTTTGCATGCTTATTTTTTATAGGAGTTTGCTCTCTCATGTATTCCTATGCCTTTCAAGAGAGTGATATTCTCTAATCTGGATACTATGGAGTAAGGCATTCCATATCCTTTGGCAAGCTTATTGGCTTTCTATTCCCAACAACCTAAGTGTGTTTTCAAAATGTGAGATGCCTTGTTCCTGGGTGACAAGCTATTTGGGTGCTAGGTCAACATTATTGGAGAAGATGCTATGATTGGTAATGATAGCCATTGAGCTCATTAGCTCTACCCTCATATATATTGGTTCATTTTATTCCTTTGTCATGACTCTCTTTCCTTCCTCATCTCTTGCCTCCTCATGAGTCATCCAAGATGCTAGGGCCATCAGCTATGTATCCCCCAATTTTTCATTGGGATCCCAAATATTCATATCAGTCAAGGTGAGGTTATGAATGTAAAACTCAGCCAATTTCTCTTTGTCTTCCATGCTAGCTTGGGTGAAAATTTCAATGAACTATTTGTAATCTTGAAATGGCATAGACCCATGTTGTGTTAAGGTTTGATTTGTAATTGCAGCCACTGCTATTTGAGAAAGAGTGCATAAGACTTGGATGGATATTTGTAATGTAATTCCTCCATGGAGAGGCTTTCCATTGTGGCAAGTTAGGTTTCCTTCTCCTGCAACTTCTCCCTCAACCACCCATTTTCTTCCTGTAGTTTCTCCTTCATTGTGGACTCCCTCTCTCTTAGCTCACTTAATTCCTTACCCATTTTAAGGACCTTTTCGTCCATGAGGCCCACATCTTCCACCTTCTTAGACTTAGCAATTTGCATCCATCTTTGGGTTCTTACTCTTTCTGCTTCTAGCTCATAGGAAAGTGGGACTGCAAATGTTTTGGGAATAATTCTCCCTCGTTCAATGAATTTATTTTAGGAGCTTAGGTTAGGTTGTGGACTAAGTTCCTGGAGCTCTAATAAGTCCTTCTCAAATATTTTTGGGGAAGTTTCTACCCCTAGTAGATATTGTGTCACATTCTCCCCCTCTTGTTGCTCATTTTGCACCTCCTATAGCATCCTTTGCTCCTCCTTGGGCACACTTTGTTTTTATTGTAGCATACTTTACCCCTCTTGTAGCTTACCCTTTTCTTCTTTTTGGACGGTGTTTGGTGTCTTGGGTTGTTTGAAGGAGGTTGATCTATTGGTGGCCTCCTAACATATGTTATAGGAGTCTTTGTTATGGGTTTTGGAGAAGTGAACTCTTCAATTTTTCCTTCAGTGGGCTCCACCTCCTCTTTCTTGCTTGGGGACTCTTAGGTTGTGATAGGGTACTTAGTGGGAGATTGTGGCCTCCATTGCTTGATCCTGGTGCTTTTCTTAGTCTTAAAATATAGGGGCGCTTGCCTTTGTCTCTTCCTTTTAGGTTTGACTTGGGTGCTCAAGGTAGCTAAAGTTGCAACTACCTCCGTTTTAGTGGGTTTTCGAGACAAACTTACTTGTTTTGGGGGTATCTTTGTTTCTCTGGGCTCAGTAGTCCTCTCATGACTTTATTTTTCATGTTCCTCTCCCTCTTCCTCTTCATCTTGTTCCTTTCCTACCTCTGTCTCTATTTCTTCCACTGTCCTTCCTGCATCTATTTCTCTTTCCTCTTCTTCTAACCCCACTACTTCTTCGTCTCCTATCCTTCCCCCTTCTTCTTCTTCCTTTGTTTTTCCCTCTCTTCCTCCAATACTAGAGTTTGGGGTCTCACCTGGTATGAGGGCTTGTGTGTTGATGAAGGATTCTCTATCCATGTCTATGAACTTAGACCAAAGGACATGGATTCTCAATTTGTTCAAGGCATCTACCACCATCATTTTAATGAGGCTATGGTGGCCTAGGTGTTGCTGTTTTCCCTCTCTCACTTTTTCACTCATGTCCCTGATGGATTCTAGGAAGAAGTATGACACACTAATTCTTTGATCCAGAGGCAATTCTACTTGAAATCTGAGTTCATGAAGTAATATAAAGTGGTAGGCATAGACCACACTCAGCCTTCCCTCACAAGAGATGTATTTTAGAATGTGGTAGGCCACCTCATCCCAAGGATAAGTTAGGTTTTACCTCCTAACTCTGTTGTTGTCTTTGACGGGTTTTGATTGGAAGTGAAGAAGTTCTTTTTAGTAGTGACACTGGTGGCTTTGTATTCTCTACTCCATTTAATCCCTATAGGTAGGGTTTTCACTATGCTAATTAGTTCAGGGCTAAGTGAGATAGATAAACCACTCACCGCATTGGTGGCTCTGTCCTCTTTTTGTGAGTTCAGGTCCATGGAAAATTCAAAGGAAATGTCATCATCATACCCTTTCAACAACTTGAAGATTCCCAGACACTGGTGTCTTCTTAAAATATCTATCACAGGAGGGTGGAGATGGATTCTTTTGGTATCTGAGGGCTCCCTTGTGTTAAATCCTTCCCCCATCTCTTTTCTATGTTTTTAGCTAAGTGAGGGAGAGATACTTCTTTCAATAGCTTTAGTGTATAATTCAGTGGTATCAGTGAGCTAAAATTCCTTGTTGATGATAAGTTCCTACATTCCCCTTTACTCTACAGCCTGAAAATACCTTTCAATTTCATAATTAGACTTCTACTTCCTGTAGAATTTGAAGTGCACTTTTTATACAATCTTATGGATGGATGAAGGAGATGGTGGAACTTAATTTTTATCAAGTGGTCTCGGATGAAGGTAATAATTTGGAGACTAATTCAACCCTCTGTAGCATTCCTTCACCCTTTCAGTCTTCCTGTAGTAGTCTCTTAACCCTCTTGTAGAATTTGTAGTCTTGCTTGTAGCTCCCTCCTATAGAAATGGTAGAACATGGTTTGAAACTCCTCGATGGCACCCCGAGCTTGTCCTCTCCATAACTGTTTTCGAAATGAGAAATTATGCAAAATAATTTGAGCCCCAGTACATAATATGCCATTTTTGGCTTAGGATTGGTGCATTGTGGTGACCTAGCAATCATACGAGGTTTACTGATTTGGATCGTTGTCCCCACTTAGAGTAATTCTTCCCACTTTCCTTGTAATAACCAACCACTATCTATGATCCCAATTCGACTAATGTGACACCTCCACGTTGCATGAGTGTTTACCATCACTTTTGATATACTATCAGAGGATGTCCAAGTTAATTGACCACCTCCAACTTATTAAAACATCTCCTCTCGACATTTACACATTTTTTTATTCATGCATAGGGAGGAGGTGAGAGTTTTCCATAACTGTGCCTACCTTATAATCGAACTAATGCAGGTATTTCCATGTTGGAGCTAGACCACATTATTGGCGTCAAGGGAGTTGAATTGTTGTGTTTCCTTCCTATGTATTTCTTCATTTCTCCTCATGATAATTGATTTTTGCGTTTGTTGTGTGTGCAGGTATCTTGTTGGTCTCCAAGATGCTACTGGTCATGGAGAGTCTAGTTTGGAGTGATATGGCTACTGAAGAATGGCATAATAAGTCTCCATCCCCCCCCAACTAATTAAAAAAATAGGATTATTGATTTCTTTGATGTGTGCACTCATTGCTATAGGAGGAGGTCTCATTCGTGTAGCAGCCCTCTCCTTTTCCTCTAGGGTCTTCAAGATCCATTGGGGGGGGGGGTGAGAGAGGATGTAACAGGTCTTAAGGACAATTATAGGACTTTGAGGGAGTAGTGTATCTTTGTAGAAATTAAGATGATGTCCTCTGTGTACCTCTCGAAAAGTTTTCAATAGGGGTAAGACAAAGTGGAGTAATTTTAATGGATTTTTTTTTATGAAATGGGATGGATGAGTGATAGATGGATGGTAGACCATGGTTGGGGAACCTCATTCATCATTTTTAGGCTCATTTTATGCTATCCTTTTATTCGTATCTCCCTCTTGTAGCTTTTCAGAACCCTCTAGTAGCACTACAGGACCTTCCTGTAGCATTTACAGGGCCTTCCTATAGCAGTCCAAAGAGGGGGTGAAACTTGAATTTTGGGCGAATGGGATGGTGGAGATGGGTGATAAAAAGAGTGTGGATAATGGATATGAAGTGGATGGATGGAGAAGTGAAGGGAATATTGAGAATTTGGCCCTGTAGCCATGAAATCTTCCATTGTCTTTAATCTTGGAAAATGATAAAAAAAAATTAGCAGACATGGTGTAGATCCATTTCTTATGTTTTTATTTTTCTCTTTTTCTTTTAAGATGCACAATCTACCACAGAGGAGGTTTTCAACCTTCTATGCTTACCCTAGGTGTGTGAAGAGAGGCTTTCACCTAGGGATCTTTACTATTTTTCTTCTCTTTTTTTTTCCGGGGTTGCCTCAGATAGGTTTTCAACCAAAGATTTGGCCTCAGATGCCTCATAAAGGTTTTCATCTAGGCATTTTATTTTGGTTTTTCCTTTTTTCTCCTTTTCCTCTTTTGTTTTAAAAAAAAAAGTATTTAGAATGGTTCTAGACTGGAAGCTATGACACTTCCAATCGCATTGACTTCTCTGTTTATTGTGTTGATGAATTATTCCTTAGACATAGGTTTCTTGTATATATTCAACATGTGGCCATTGAAAAGCAAGGGAATCCCTTCCTCATCAACGGTTGTGATTTTAAAAGCTCCATTCTCATGAAATTTTTCTATTAGGTATGGGACTAACCATCTTCTCATCGTTTTTCCTTTGAAATACTTGAACCTAGAACAATATAATAATTTCTAATCGCCTTCTTGAAAAACCTTGTCCTTTATATGCTTATCATGCCATACCTTCCTGTGCAATTATATAACGTCACTGCGTAGGAGGGCCTACATTCTGAACTCATCCAAGCCATTCAATTGGAGGAGCTTGTCTTTCCGTTCTTTGGTGACATCTAAGTCCAATTGGGTTTCCATTCTCAAAGTTTTATACTCAACATCAATAGAAAGCATAAATTTCTTTCCATAAACCAGATCATATGGAGTGAATGCAGTAGTTGTGTTACAAGTTGTGTTATAGGCCAAAGTGGCCTCCTCCAATCTGTCTGCCAAATATCTCTTGTTGTTGCTCACAAACTTGGAGAGGATACTCTCCAATGCCCTATTTGTAACCTCTACTTGCCCATTTTCCTGAGGGTGATACGAAGTAGATGTTTTGTGTTTGATATGATACTTCTTTAGAATATTCTAGATTAGATGTGATGTGAATTGAGCTCCCTGATCAGTGAATATCTCCCTCGAGTACCCAAATTTGTAGAAGATATTGTCCTTTAAGGACTCAACCACTTTCTCCTATGTTGCTACTTTAACAGCCTTCGTTTCAACCGAGTTTGTCAAGTAATCAATGCCCACAATGATGTACCTTTTGTGCCTTGATTGTGGATTAATTGGCCCAACGAAATACATGCCCCACTTGTCAAATGGCTCCAAAAACACCTGAGGTTGTAGAAGCATTTCATCCCTGGTTGTGGGTTTTCCCATCCTCTGGCACTGATCACATATATTGATATACCTCCTTGTATCTTGGTGGAGAGTGGGCCAATAATAGCCAGCTTGTAGAGATTTGAAATTTGTTCTCTTGGCAGAAAAATGACCTCCACCAGACCCATCATGGCTAGATGAGAGGATGTCAAAGACTTCCCCTTCCATGAAACATCTCCTTAAGATCATATCTAGTCCCATCTTGGAAAGATGTCCCCTAATACAAGTGAAAGGGGCATTTTTCCTCACAATTTTGCTCTTCTCCCTAGATGACAAATTTGGGGGAAATTTTGCAGCAACTAGGTAGTTGGCTATGCCAGTAACCCATGGAGAGAGCATTGAGATATAAAATAGATGATGATCTAGAAGCTGATCATTGGCCACCCTTTCATCACCTGTAGGCAAAGTAAGTCTAGACAAAAAAACTACAGCTACATTTTCTTTTCCTAGCTTGTCAATGATAGTTAAGTCAAATTGTTGTAACAATAAGATCCATCTAATGATTTTAGCATTCACATCAGGATTATTCATAAAATATTTAATAGCTACATGGTAAATATGCACAAAATTTTGGTATCCAGTGATGTAGTGTCTAAATGTGTTTGAGTGTACAAAATCTAAGATTTCTTTCTTAGTTACAATGTAGTTCAATTCAGCCTTAGACAAATTTTTGCTAATAAAATAAATAAAATAGGGTAACTTATCATCTATTTGTTCCAAGGCTTCCCACAGAGTTTTGTCAGATTTATCAACATGGATATGGAAAGGCATAGGCCAATTTGGGCCCCTAAGTATGGGTGCAGTGTTTAATTTCTCTTTCAAAGTCTCAAGGGCCTTTTGGTAGCTATTTGTCCAACATAATTTTGAGTCCTTTTTCCAACAATCCAAACAATGGTGAGCACAATTTACTAAGTTCCTTGATAGACCTCCTATAATATCCAACTAATCCCAAGAGACTCCTAACATCCCTCTACTTTTGAGGAGTAGGGACCCTTTTTATGATGGAAATCTTGTTTGGGTCCCCTTGTATTCCTTCCCGATATATTGAGTGGCCAAAGAAAGTGCCTACATTCATTAAGAATTCACATTTCTTAGGACTAAGTGAGAGGTTAATTTCAATGCATTTCCTCGAGACATTTCCCAGCGTAGAGAGAGCCTCCAGGAAGTCACACCCAAAGGGAGTCAAATCATCCATGTAGATCTCCACAGCGTCATGGACAAGCTCAACAAATATGCTCAAAACCGCCCTTTGAAAAGTGGCAGGGGCATTTCATAGACTGAAATGGAGGACCCTACAAGCAAAGGTACCCCAAGGACATGTGAATGTAGTTTTGTCCTAATCCTTATGGCTAATTTGGATCTGATTGTAACCACTGAATCCATCTAGGAAAGAGAAGAAATTCTTCCCTGCCAAACCATCTAAAACTTGGTCAATCAAAGGAAAAGGGAAATGGCCTTTCTTGGTGGTTTTTTTCAATTCTCTATAATCCACAAAGGTCCTCCACTCCCCATTCTTATTTGGGACTAAAACCAGAGGGGACACCCACTCACTATCTGAGATGGGGTATATGAACTCTACATCCATCAACTTTTGTAGTTATTCCTTTACTATGTCCTTAAGGGCTGGTTTGATTGTCCTCTGAGGTTGGCACACAAGTTTCCATCTGTCTTAAAGTAGTGATACCTAGTATTGCACCAAGAGTGGTTCAACTCCCAAGGGCTCCTCAACTCTATTTATCAACCCGAGGTTCATACAAACTTTGAGGTGACAATGCTATAGACACAGTAGATGGGATTCTACTCATCCCACCCTTAACTAGGACATTTTATCAATTTTTCTCCAAGAACATTCTTTCTACTGAATTAGAAGGAAACTAACTAATGAAGTTGAAATTCAGAAGTTAGTTGTAATGATAAAAAGGAAAATTCTTTTTAAACCTCAACTCGTAAATTCTATTGAAGCAATTCATGAAAAGAAAAGAGCTACACTACTTGTAGAAATGTAAGTACATTATCTTGCAATCAACCATCTAGCTACAAAATCTAAATGCAGACAATAAACTAACCTATCAAGTTATAACTCAAGATTCCATGCATCATTTATCTAGCTCACACTTCCATATAAATCAATGTTCTATTTGTGTTGAATCTGTGATAAAGAAACTAATGCTATTCTATTTTGTAGTGAAGGAAAAGGATGGTTGGAATGGCCTAGGTGCTTTCCTTAATTATGGAGTCACATCTAAGGGTCAACCTACTTCTAAACTACGTAAAAATTGCATCACAGGTCAAAATAGATGGTGAAACATGCTGCTATAGGTATGCTACAAGAGGTTGCTGTAGGTGCCCTGTAATGCTACAGGAAGGCCTGTAATGCTATAGGAAGGCTACCAAGAAGGTTTAACAGGTAGGAATGATGAGTTCAGCGGATGGTAAGGTGGATGGAGGTTGGGATATATGGATGAAAGGTGGCCAACACTCCTATATAACGTCAAAACCTTAGGAAGGCATGTTTTGAACTAGGAGAGATACTCATGGTGACCTAATAGGATGATCTCAAGAAAAGAATTTGGGATTCATCAAAGACGACAAGGAAGTCCAAGATAGAGATGGTGAAAGGCCCCTTGCTTGCAGATCCAAACACCCCTACAACATCATATGCACACTCTTTTATCATTGACAAAATGAAACAACTAATAATGGAAAATATGAGTTGAGTTTAAATGGCATCTAATTTATGCCAAAAAATATGATCTAGTCAATAAATCAAATCCTAATATACAAGAAGCACAAGAAAAGCAAGATGAATAACATAGAACTCCTTCGAATAAATCATAAACATAGCATTTTTAAACTGTGATTATAGATTCTTACATTCATGCTCCCATAAGAGAGATGAGATAGAGGTTGCAATCACAAGATTTTTGAGGGGTTATGTTCTAATGAATTGCAAAAAACTAATAAGCACTCTAAGTTAAAAGGAAATACCAATATAGAAGAAGAACCTAAGCCACTGGGGTTGGGCCCAAACCCAAGAGCCTCGTCCCTCTAGAACTAACTCAGTGATTAAACAATAAGAAACTTCTCATTATCATTGCATCAACGTCAAATACATCACATAATCAGTCAAAAATAACAGTATCAAGTTCATAAGCTTGATAACTTCCTAGTTGAAAACAAAGCTCAAATCCTAATGAGCTCTTTTGCATGTTTATTTATACACGAGGGTAGCTACTAGCATATCCCTAAAATATACAAATGTATGTCTCCAAAAACCCGAGAAGGGTGCATCTTGATCTTCTTTAACTTCACTTGTTTAGCTGTCAATGACCTCGAGATGATGAGAGAGAGTGTGGTGATCTTGGATGATTGAGGGAGTTAAAGAGGTGGAAAACCTCCTACAATATCTCCCTGTTATTTTCTCTGAGCACTTGCATTGAAATCATCTAAAAAATGCTCCATTTCTTGCATTTAAACCATATTAGGCCACATGACATAGCAAAACATCTTTTACCCCTCTCACTAAGCATAACATAACAAAAATTGTAAATAAATGTGAGAAAGAGATAGTTCTAAATTTGGAGGATGGCATTATGACCCTTATGATGTACCTATTGATGAGTCTCATCAAACCATTTAAATTTTGTAGCTAGAGCTATTATAGTAAGCATCATACCTTGTCTCTTTATCTCTCCAATATTAATAGGTCGAATTACTATAACATAAAAATAAATGTATATTGCTAATAATTTTTTGTGCTTACATTGAAATCAATGCACAATGTTAATCCAATCACTTTAAAATTAATGTACCATCATACATCTAGTTACATCAAATCAAAAATCAACATCTACACTGAAATCAATGCATGTAGTGAAAGCAATCAATTAAGATTAGAAATCACCATCTACACTAAAATTAATGCACTTAGTGCATGAAATCAAATAGGATTACAAATCATCTACATTGAAATCAATGCATCTGGTGCAAGCAATCAAATATTATTAGAAATCAACATCTACACTAAAATCAATGCATTTAGTGCAAGCAAGAAAATAAGATTAGAAATCATCTACATTGAAATCAATGCATCTAGTGCAAGCAACCAAATCTAATTAGAAATCAACATCTACACTAAATTCAATGCATCTAGTGCAAGTAATCAAATAGGATTACAAATTGCCATCTACATTCAAATAAATGCATGTAGTGCAAAAAACCTTCTTCCCTCTCTCCCCCCTCCATCTATATCTACATATCCATCCATCTCTCCTTCTTTGTCTTTATATCTCACCCCCAACCCACACACTCACTCCTATTATTAATATCTCTATCCCACCCTCCCTCTCTCCGTCCTCTCTTCTTCCCTTCTTCGTTTCCATCTATACATATATCTCCCTTTGTCTCTCTATATCACCCCAAAAATATGCACTCCATTTCTCTAATATATATATATCTATCCCTCCATCCTCTCCCTCACTCTCTCTCTCTCTTCCCCTTCTCTCCCTCTCTCTCCATATTCCTTATCACTCCCTCTCTCTCTCCACCTTTCTTTTTCTATTTATTTCTTCTTACCTACCTCTCTCTCCCCCTCCAACTCCACCTCTCTTTCCCTCCCTCTCTCCACTCTCTCACATACTCTCTCTCTTCCTTCCTCTCTCACCCATTCTCTCCCACCTCTCTCTATCTCTCTCTAACTCTCTCTCTCTCTCTCTTTATCTCTATCTCTCCATTGTCTAAGTCTATTACTATATCCCTCCCTCTCTCCTCTCTCCTCTCTCCCCAATTCTCTCCATCTCTCCTTCTTTTTCTATTTATCTCACCCCAAAAAATCCACACTTTCTCTTCATATCTCCCTTGTCACTACCTTTCTCTCTAGACTTCTCACTCTCTACATATTTGTTCTTCCCTCCCTCTCTCCCCCTCCAACTCCACATACCTATCCCTCCCTCTCTCCTTCTCTCTCTCAGTTCCGCTCTCTTGTACTTCCTCTCTTTCCCTTTCTCTCCTACCTCCCTCTCTCTTCACCCATCACACACACACACTCTCTCTCTCTCTTTTCCCTCCAATACTCTCTCTTCTCCCATCACTCTCCTCCTCTCTCTCAATTATTGTCTCTCTTTCTTCCCCTCTCTCCCTTTCTCTCCTACGTCCATCTCTCTTCCCCCATCTCTCTCTCTCTCTCCATTTTCCCTCCAATCCTCTCCCTTCCCCCATCTCTCTCTCTCTCTCTCTCTCTCTCTCTCTCTCTCTCTCTCTTTCTATGTTATTATTTCCTCCCTCTCCCTTCTGTATTCCGCTTGGTCACTCGGGTCTCTCTCTCCACTTCTACTTCTATATATATTTCTTACTCCCCTCCCATCTCCCCCTCCAACTCCAATCTTTTATCCCTCCCTCTTTCCTCCTCTCTCCTGCATACTTCCTCTCTTTACTCTCTCTCTCTTTTTTCCCTCTCATATTCTCCCCCCCCTGCTTCTCTTCTTCCCCCCCCCCCCCCTCCCCCCCCCCCCCCTCCATATTTTGTGTCTCCCTCTCCTGCTTTTTACCTTCTCCCACCTCTCTCACTCCTCTTACCCTTCTCTCTTAATTTCCTTCCTTCTCTCCGCTCTGGTATCTCCTCTCTCCCTTGTCACTTCCCCTATCACTCTATGTCTTTGCTTTCTTCCCTCCCTATATAATCTGAGTTACTTCTCATATTACACTATTATCCTTATAAATATAACAAATTTAATATTGTTTGTTTCATCCAAGCTATTAATTTAATTAATATTAATAATATAATATATTAATATGGAATATTAGAATTTTAATAATAATAATAATCGGTAAAATTATATAGGGTTAATAAAATTAAAAATTGGGCATGGTATTATAATTTATATTTGGCCCATGGTATTTTTCTAATAGGATTCTAAATTATAAACCTCCTTTTTGCGTTAGTTAAAGTATAAAGGGGTTTATGGAGTTAAAATTTCTTATGCTTATCCTATGGTTTATTTATATTTCTATTTATTTATCATATCTCTTTTATTTTCAATGGTATTTGGAAAATAGGCTTGGTATATAATTACATGTTGATTACTAATCCTATTTGATATATTTTTATTTTTTTACCATACCTCTTTATACCTCTTTTATATTTATTAATTCACCATGCCTTTTTTTATAAATATTGTATTTTACCCCTGGTATTAACAATTATTTGTCCCATGGCATTTGGCCCATAGGCTTCACCTAAATAAAACCTCTTTTTTGAGTTTTCTTTAAATATAAAGAGGTTTATGGAGTAAATATAAAAAGAGGCTTTATTTATTTACCATACCTCTAGTTTATGTATATTTTTATTTATATACCATACCTCCGGAGTAAATATAAAAAAAGGTTTTGTTTCTTTACCATACTTTTGGTTTATTTATATTTATATTTATTTACCATACCCCGAGTGTTCATAAACCTCTTTATTTTTTAATTATGTATTGTGTTTATACATAATAATAATTAGATTGATTTTTAAACACAGACCTTATATTAAGAATGTTAAATGTTAAACATTGCATGTTTACATTTACATTTAGGTTTATGTTTACATAGGTTTAAGTTTAGGTTTAGGTTTAGGTTTAGGTTTACATTTATATTTATGTTTACGTTTACTAGGATGTAGAGCGCCTCACAATGAGGTATATTTATATCCCATATGAGGAATATGCATGTTTCTATCCTCAAGGGGCTTGTCAGATTCTACAATAAGGCCACTTCATTTTTTCCCCTTCTATCTCCCTGATGAAGTAATGTTCTACTTAGCAAGCATTGAAGTTCTGTATGGGCCATCTAAAGTGAAAAGTGTAGCGTATGTGGCTTCCCTTCTTATAGGATGTGTTGGCATAAGATCCACCATGCAAAAACAAAGACATGGGAGTAGGTAGTGGAGAGGAAAAGAGCTAGAATGAGGAAACTAAAATGCAGAGGAGAAACCAGATCACACAAAGGATGAGAGGAGACAATGAAGGATAAGGAGCATTTGGAGCGTTGCATTAGAAAACAAGTAGCCTTGAGCCAAAACATTGTGTTGGGACATTGTTCCTTGAAATTTTTTGTGTGTCTAATGGTTGTGTGATTGTGTTGGATTGGCGAGTGCTGACCTCGTGGAGACAATGGCTCACCTCTTGTTGAGTAAGTTGATAAGCCTTTGTTTTCTTGCTACAGAGTTGATAAACAACTTATATCTTGTTTAATGGGCTAAAAAACCACTAGGTTACTTTTTGGAAGGTTCATAAACCACTTTGCATGCTAAGATTCTTAGGTGATTACTGAAATGTGATAATAAACGATCGTGCTTGACTAGGAGGTTGAGAAACCACTTAAGTTCTTTCTAAATAAGCTAATAAAAAACCTTCATAATGAGTTCTAGACTCCTATAGTGATTTCCTTGAAAATGCAGCTGATAAACCACCCTTAGAGTGAGATCGTAGATGCATTGAAGAAATGACGCCCTTACCTTATGGGAAGACACTTCAAGGTAAAAACAGATCATGATAGTTTTAAATACTTCTTAGAACAAAGATTATCTTTAAAAGAGCAACAAAAATGGTTCACAAATATGTTGGGTTATGACTTTGAAATAATCTACAAAAAGGGAATAAAAATATTGTTGAAGATGAACTCTAAAGAAGCAATGAAGTTGTGGAAGCATTTCTCTATGCTATTTCTATTATTCAACCTAATTGGATAATTGAAGTAAGGGATGAATGGAAGAATGAGGAAAATGTGTAGACACTCATTCAAAAGTTGCAACAATATCTTGGTACATATGATACATTTATCTAGAAAAATTATTCATTGTGGTACAAAGATCGCTTATATCTATGTAAGAACTCCCAACTCAAAGAAAAGATTTTTTTGGAATTGCACACCTCTCCTTTAGGAGGGCACTCGAGACTTTTAAAAACTTATCACAGGGTCAAGAAGGATTTTTAGTGGAAGGACCTTAAATCCAATATTCAAAATTTTGTGGTGAAATTTTTGGTTTGCGAACAAATTAAATTTGAGACAATTAAGACCTGAGTTTGCTACAACCTTTAGCCATTCCAAGTCAGCATTGGGAGGAGTTCTCTACATATTTTATCATAGGAGGTCTCTACCCAAGTATGAAGGAAAGAGTGTCATCATGATGGTAGTTGATACGCATACCATGTATTCACACTTTTGTGCACTATCTCATCCTTCCAAAGCCAGTATAGTTGCTACTACATTTTTAGAAAGAGTTCAAAAGCTACATCGAAATTGTTAGGTCCCTACAATACTAGTTTATACCCCTTATTGTTATTGTTAGTGCAGACCCTTATTGTTATTGTTGTGCCCATGTATCCCCCATGTTATTATTTTTATGCCCCATAGAAACCCACTATTGTTATTGTTGTGCCCTTACATTATTATTGTTATGTAGGCTCACATTATATTTTGACCCCTTAGACTCCTATATACACCAGCAAGGTCTTATCATTTGAATCATCCAATAACTATTCATTTATGTAATGTAAAGGAGGTTTCCCCATCAAAGAGTCTAATTTTTAAGTCATTGATCTATCTTCTCTTCTATTTTGTGATCTGGTTTCAGAACATTTGGTATCAAAGCTTTGGATTCTAGGGTTTCACTTCTTCAAACAAGGCATCTTGGAATTTTTGCTATAACTTTTTTTATACCAAGCTTCAGAAGATTAACTTACAACCATGTGGAGTTGAAATATCAGTGAACCTCATGTACATATTTTAGATCTTGGTTCGCTGTATTTTCGTAGATATGATCCGAGGAGGTTAGGATTTTTTTCAGGCTCAAGAATTCCATATCAAATAGGTGACCTAGGGAAAATCCTCATAACTTTATCTCTGAGCATCATATTTCAATTTCATAATAAGTAACTAAAGGTGGACAGACTATAGTTTTGGGGTATAATTTTCAGGGCCGAAGGTCAAAGCAATGACATGTGTCACTCCGCACAAGCTCCCTCTATAGAACTAGTCTATAATTAGGTCATCGTGGGAGATTGGGCATAAAAATTTCTTAAAGAATCAAATATTAGTCTGACTTATGGGGTTGGAAATAAAACT